>CAJNOI010000295.1:16044-28475 GCA_905250115.1 Adineta steineri
TTGTTTTGTATATTTTTCATGAAATAAAATCACAAAAAGCATAAAAAAAAGTTTTGAGCAGAATTGTATTGTGCAAAAATAGGTATGAAAATGTGATAAACAAACTATACCACCGATACACGTGTATTTTTCATTCGATCGAAAAGAAAAAAATACGTATCATGAGAGGTGAGGATGAGGATGAGGATAGATAAAGACGTTGACTATTATATCCACACCAGCACACTCTCTAGATTTTAACACTTATTTAACTAAATCTTATGATGGATATAGAAAAAAATTAATTAAAAATTTTTATAAAACTCGAAGTGCTCTTTGAAAAACTTCTTGATTGAAACTCAAGTTTTAATTGCTTCATCAAAAATTGGTAGAACAATGAAATTGACTTCAAATCCTATGCCACCAAAATATCAATATCGAATAGACAGACGTTACTAGCAATGAATGATACAAAACTCATATCTATGAATAAAAATAGATTGTCGATATATGTAAAGTATAGATGTCGGATGTATATTTTACTTATTTTATCATTCTCGTACATTCGTGTGTTTTATGATGTGATGACTCATATATCGTATGACTATAAAACGAAAGTTCGTCGATCAAAATTTAATTTTGAAGTTTCTTCTCTTTAACTATGTATTGCTTTTTTCGTTCGGTCGAACGAAAAATTTACGTATTGATGATGATTGCAACGAAGGAAAGATAAAAACGTGCGCTGATCGGTAATTTTTTTACCAAGGTACATAACGATGACTGACGCATCAATGATCACTGCAGTAAAGAAGAAATAAAAAAAATATGTTTTTCGATGTTTTATTTATTCATTCTTTTTTGACTTCAATTATTGTTAGGTATTATTTTACAGTAAGTGAAATCATACTATTTGATTGTGGTCTAAAGAATACAAATGATATCTTTAAATATGATAGTGAATATTTTTTCTTGTCATTCTTACGACTAGACAAATAAACTATTTGCCTGTGAACGAGGCAGAACAACAAAGATATTTCATATTCTTAAAAATATCTGGATGATGTAGCTGTATAGATTGAAGAAGATTCGCATCATTACCCGTATTCACATCCAACCTTTAATACTATAAATTATGTCCAACTAATGATATTGCTGAATTATTTTATCTATTTTTGATATAGAAATGGAAAAAATGTTTGTGTGTCGTCAACTTCAATGTTTCAAGTTCAAATACTTATTACTTTTCGTATTTGTCACTTGTTTTACTCTTGTTATCGTCTTTTTCGTCAACAGATCTTCAAGTAATATTTCACTATTGGCAACAGGAATCGAAACGATCGTTACGTCTCCAATAAATACTACTCGTCACTTATCCAAGGTTAATTCGTCTAACTGCCTTCAATCAGATACTCGACCTTTTTTTGAACAAGAATATCCACAAACGAATTTACCTCAACGAATATCAAATTCATCATATCAAAATATTCTTCATCAACTTCATTCTCTTCGTTTAATTGTCGTAGCATGTGCTCGTAATGTTGAAAAAGATATTGAAAATTATCGATCTCATGTTGAACCAATTATTGATCTCTTTCATCCATCATCTCGTATTCTTATTTTCGAAAGTGATTCAAAAGATAAAACTGTAGAAAAACTTTATCAATGGCCTCGTGCACAAGTTTATGCATATGGTAATCTGATGAAATCGCATCCAGGACGTACTGATCGCCTTGCTTTTTGTCGCAATACACTACTTAGCAAAACACGTGATCTCAAAGCTGATTATATCTTAGTTACTGATTTAGATGCATTTTCTACAGCAGTTCCTGCATTTCTTTCAAATTTTCAATATAATATAGATGATTGGTCAGTAATGACAACAGCATCAAGTGGTGCATATTCTGATCTTTGGGCATTACGTACATTGTCTGATTCAGTTATGAATTATGATGTATGGCGTCGAATGGGAGAATTAGGAGGATCATCTGGTAAAAATCATTGTAGTCCAACAGAAATTAGATATTTAGCTCTTGGTATTCATGAAAAACTTATTCCAATTGAATATGGTTTACTTGAAGTACGCTCAGCTTTTGGTGGTGCTGGATTATATAAATTAAATTCAACATATGGATGTCAATATAATGGAGATACTTGTGAACATGTAGCATTTCATTTATGTATACGAGAAAAAAATCAAGGAAGAATTTTTATTAATTCGGAATTTCGACTTAATTAAGCAATGATCATCAATTTTCATATCGATAAAGATAAAATGCACATATTACATATTCTCAAAATTAAGAATTACAAGTTTTTGTTTATGTGTAGTATTTTTTATAGCATGATTATCGTGGTATTGCTCATTTTAATAATAATGATAAAAGTTATCGCAGCGAAAAAACGAATTTTTTTCTCCCACTCAAATCAGAATTGTTATTGATATGTTTGTAATCATGAACACTAATATACCTCTCTAACTAATATTTTATCTTAGTAAATGTGCTATTACTATGCCGATATTCATGACACTTCTTGCTCACTCATCTCACTGTTTCGCATTGTTATCAAGGATGGCGATAAACTATTTCAATCAAAGAATATTTTATCAAATAGTGTTTTTTATTTATCACAGGCAATAAGTAATTTCTGAAATGTTGCTTAAACGATTGTTTAAGATCATATTATGATTAAAAACAGTATTTTTACCTATAGAAAATAGTGCTTCATAACAGTGAAGTTCTGCATATATTTGATAACAAAAATATCATTCTTTCTTTTGTTCTGAGGCTACTAACGCAGTTGATGTGTAATCTTATCTTTCAACTCTAAGAAGACATCCACGGACAGTGAAACAACATGTGAATTGTCATTTCGTTAGTTATATATTGAATCATCGACACATATGTTATCATTTTTTATATTGTGTTTGGCTAGTGTTGTCATTGCTCAACAACCACGTCCATGCACAAGTCCTAGTCAATGGGAAGCTAGCGTTCATAGTTCTAATCCAAAATTAGATGGTGATCTTGTAGGTCAATTGTCTTACGATGCAATATATCAACGAACACGTATTCTTCAACATGTCAAAGTTGGTACAACCGAAACTTACTACGATATAATTACTTTTTATGATGCTAAACTTGTCTTTATTGTGAATATGAAAAACGGAGAATGTTCACGATCTACCTTCGATCAGCCGTGGAGTGATTTTGGTATTCAATCAGATGCCACATCACTTGGAGAAGCGTATATAGGTTCATCTACAATACATGATGCTGGTCTTTTCGTTACGATTTGGTTAGTATTCTTTTTTTTTAATTTCAATTTATTTAATAAATGTATGTTTTGACTAACCTCTTTCTCGTCTTGCTAGGGGTGGCAATCAGACAATACCATTGAATGAAACTGCGCGTTACATACAAACATGGACTTTTGAAAATTGTTTACCAGTTTCTAATATTTTGTTTGAACCTAGTGGAAGTATAAACTACATGTGATATTATAATATCACCCTTGGAATCCAAGATCCGAATGTCTTCATTCCACCGGCACGATGCTGGAATGACAAGAAGTTTCCAATACAATACAATCGTTTTGGTCCACGAATGAATTAAGAACTTGACTAAGCGAGTATTTACACATCGAAACCATTTTTTTAATTTTCAATAAAGTTTTATTCAAAACAAATAAAAAAAATCATTTCAAGGATTTTATTAAATCAATGGTTATTCTGTAGTTACAATGCTGTCGAATATAAACCTAATTCTTTAAGATTTTGGTGTGGGTGAGAGTACGGGCGAGTGTGGATGTCAATTATTCATAACACATTCAATCGCGCGACAACTACATCCACATCAAAAAGTAACTACATTAATTATGAATTATGTAGATTAATTTCATCGCAGCATATTAAATTATATTCTACAAAGAATAATAAACGTCGAATATGCAACAAAAAAGATTTGTATATGAAGTTTTATATTTATTTTCAAATATAATAAAATTTTCGTCTGATCTTATATAATCATAAATAGGTAATAAACAGATTATTTCACTGTGTGTGAAAGAAAAAAAAAATAGTTGGAAGTTCTCAAGTCAAATATAGCTATAAATGAATCAACATTTGACTCTGCTTGAGGATGTGGGTTGACTTGAAGATGATATCCTGATCCTCACTAACCCGACACTAATCCACTCATCCACATCCATATTCACACCCTCAAGATTCGATATCGCGAGTCATTATCAACCATTTTCAGAATATAAGGAGAAATCGTATGAGTAGAGCGAAGAACTTCATTATCCGACACAGATGATAGAAGAAACCGAATGTTTTTTCGAAATTCAAAATTTTTAAATAATTTTAAAAGGGTGAGTGTCGCTATGTTAATATATTATTGTAATAATATTTGCCCTCTTCCTATTATTTCTTCTCATCTTATGTATTGCCATTATCTTTTTGTCGTTCCTTCATTCTCTCTGATGAGCGAGTATATACACATATGTTTTGTATGAAAACAATGAGATTCTAGATAAGGAAAAATATAACAAAGCGTTATAATATCTAATGTTGTCACAATTAAGTGTTTCTTTATCGTCGAAAAGACGTGTTGACTAACTTTCTGTCGAATATAAAAGGAAGTAAAATTAAAATGTTTCATTGACACTATCAAAAAACAGTTTTTTCAAGAGACATAATAGGAAATCGTGAGTATTCTGATGTTTCGAGAACTTCAATTCAAGGTAGTTTTTGAGCGCCTTATTTTAGCTTAAAATAATTTCTAGATGCTTTAAGCCACTTTGAAGTACTCCGATGTAATTTCGGACTTGAAGTCGGCTATTGACTTCATGGGCTTATAGTTCATATGGCTTGCTACCTCTGTGAAATTATTGCATAACAACATATAAAGAAAGGAAAGATATCACACAAGATGAGTTGACCATTGGTATAGTGAGTTCGGTTTTTTCTCGAACAAATATATCAGAACACTTTCAATTTCTCGTTCATAGTCAATGAAATCATAATTTAAGAAAGATAATCTTACGTTTTATTTTAGAAAATAAATATTAATTAGGTTCCAAAATAAAAAAATCCGCAATGATTAGCATTTCACAACGTGATGCTGCATTATTCGCAGGATTTTCAATTTCAATCATGGCAGTTCATGCAGGATTTGCCTATGCTTTTCTTCTTCAAGGTTTTAATCTACCCGATAAAACAGCTTTAACAACTGATAATACTAGACCTCCTCTGACATCATTTCGTTTTGGCACTTTCGACCTTCTTATCATACTTATCTGGGCTGTACTAGTGGCTTGGGCACTTCATGTTTCTCTTAAACAAGTGGACGAACCCCTTTTCTCAGCTACTGTTTGGCTTCGAATTAGCTATACATTATGTTTGGAAACTGCCTTACTAAGTTCAAATGCTATTGTATTACTATTAAATGATGCAAAGTATTTGTCTGGTTATGGAGAAAGTCTTTTTAATGCTCTGGTGACATTGTTTTTAAATAAGTTTCATTATAATTGGTCTCTTGTATTAGTTATTTTTGGATGTCATCTTTACGTTCTTAGCTATTTAGTTTTCAAATCTGACTATATTCCTAAAAAATTTGTTTTTTTATTAATTATTGTTTCTCTTTGTTATATTATCAACAATTGGGCTAATTTACTATTACCCAACTATGAAAAATATAAAACAACAATCGAAATATTTCTTAGCGTACCTATGATTGTTGGGGAAATGGGATTTGGTTTATGGCTTTTATTCAAAGGTGGTATAGAACATGAAGATTAAGGTGATTCAAACAAAAAAACAGATTAATTTGTAAATCTTAACTCTTTGCTTTTCAACAATCAAATTTAATTGAAATAAATAAAATCGATTATGACAATTTCTAAACTTTATGAATAAAGTGGGCGTGGGTGCAACTTTTCTTAATCTTCGTCCCGATAATATCAATTTCTTACTTTTCACCTCAGGATAGTGCTCCTTTTTTGAAAGCTGATCTATTATTATTCTAGTCTTTTCTTGTCTTTTCGTAAATCTACTTGAAAAACTTTTATTTTTATCACGTTTAACAGGAAAATCATACATCAACATTGATGCAACGAAAAATTCATCTTGAAGGTATATGAATGTAGATGATAATTGATGGAAATATCTATACGCACTGTCGACAAATTTTCCAGTGATTTATATTCACTTGTTATAGTGAGACAAATGACTATTTCATAAAAGCTATCAAAAAAGTATCACGAACGTTTGCTTTTTATTAGAGTTAATTCAGTGTTTAATATTGTATCATCAGTATATTTACAAGAATCGTATTTTAAGCATGCCGAATACTCTTCGATGAATCATTCAGTATTATGACAATGTAAAATAAAACTTTAATCATATCAACAAATCAAATATGTCGTAGTATTATACAATATATTTAAAAGTTCAATTGATATTTTTTATGAATCATACTATACACAAAATATAAAAAAGGAAAAAAAATTCATCAACATTATTGTTTGTTTTGACTGACATCATGGAAACAGTGCTGTTTTCTCTTCATCATAATATTACATTTTTTCTCATCATTTATTTAGAACATAGGTTTTTTAATCAACGATATACTTTGCCATATTCTTATTAAAGAAGCACAATCTTTTTACAACCTGTTTGTTTCTATAGTTTCTTTGCAAAAAAAATGAACATACTTTTTGAATAAACTTTTGTTTTATCTCATAGAACTGAAGAAAAAAGAAAAAGAAAGAAGGAACAGAAACATTTTATTTCTTTCTTTTTTGGCTCAAAACACTTTAGCTTCAGCCTGTTTAGTATTCTTCGTCTTTCTTTCACGATATAATATAACAATTCAAAATATATGCATCATTCTGTTCTAGCTGCATATAAACAAAGAAAAAAAAATCTACTTTATGCATATTTAAGTCTTTTGTCGAACAGAAAAAAAAGTTGACGACTAGTTTTGACTAAAAAGAAAAAAAAGAATGACGATTATTTTATTTCATCACATTAACAAAATGAAAAGACAAGTTGGTATGTTAAATGAGAAAAAAAAATAGACAGTAATATATTGTTATACTGCTGCATTGTGACTTGCTCAGAGTTACATTTATTTCCTTAGATTAAAAGTTTTTTGGTAATGGCTCGAAGAGGAATTTGTCATTTGCTTTTGTTCATGTTTATTTTCCAATCAGTCGCACAAGATATGCGATCGATAAAAATGTCTTCACTGACTGGTTGGCAATTTCAATGTTTTAATACAAGTTGTTCACCCTTCGTCACTATGATAGTAAAAAATGTTCGAAGGTGTCAAATGGGATGTTTAAGTGAGATTTATTGTAAAGCAGCCACTTTTCATGAATCCACTTCTAATTGTGAATTGTTTGCCAATCCACCAGATCCAAATGGAAACATGCTGGCTAATTTAGATACTATTACTATGATTAACAAGGATGGAACAAGATTTCCGCCTGGTTAGTATGAATATAAGTATATTTAAAAAATAAATCATATTGAAAATGTAAAGAAAAATCTGTTCGAGTAGCAAATAAAATCTTTCTTTTCTTCTTCTAATCAATGACTTGATTTCTAAAATCTTCGGAATATAGATGTGATTGAGCGATAGAACAACAATCTCATTCACCCTAAAAAATCTCATTCAATATTCTTGCTTTATTTTTATCTCATTTTCTTCAAACAGAACCAACCACAACAACTACAACAAGCACAACCACAACAACAACTACAACAACAACAAGCACAACTACAACAACAACTACAACAACAACAAGCACAAGCACAACAACAACAACAACAACAACAACAACTACAACAACAACAACAACAACAACTACAACAAGCACAACTACAACAACAACTACAACAACAACAAGCACAACTACAACAACAACAAGCACAAGCACAACTACAACAACAACTACAACTACAACAACTACGATGTCGACCGGTTAGTAATGCGCTACACTACTTTTTGACAGCGTAAACTAGGATCATTCCGATTGATTTTGATTATAAGTTACTAACGGAGGTACTTGATGTTGGTCGAGAAACTTCCACACTAATAAATTTGTATGCTAGAAAATGATACGAGATTTAGACAGGGATCTGCTTGAAGCTTTTACATCTACCGCCACGGTAGGCGCCGCTATGCACACCACAGATCAGCAAGTACGACTATCTGCCACTCCAACGTCACTGTACTTCCGCTCCATGTTCAAGAATCACGATAAGAGTCCACCCCGTTTTTAATCGCCTGTGGCATCTTCACTACGTTTGTAAACGCCCGTTACAGTTCCTCCCTGTTTCTAAAGATCCCACTGCAATTCCATATTGAGAGTGGATGTATATAGGGATGTACCGAGCTCGAGCCTCTCAGGCTCGGTAGGCTCGCTCAGGCTCAGGGCTCCGGTGTCAGAATTGATATGGCAGTAGGTGAATGTGGGTGAGAGTGCGGGTGAAAATAGTGAGTGAGAGTGAAAAGAATAGTACCTGCACTCACCACACCCACCCACTGCCACATCAATTCTGACATCCGAGCTCTGAGCCTGAGCGAGCCTACCGAGCCTCGAGCCTGACTGAGCCTCGAGCCTGACCAAGCCCGAGAGGCTCAGCCAGGGCTCGGGCCTGGTACATCCTTAGGTGTGAGTGAGAATTACGGTGTAGATTTGAATTTGAGAGTCATAGAAGAATTAGGCTTCTACATCTACAGTATCAAGATTGCAAAATAACGTCCATAGATACCAGTATAACATCTCAAAATACAGACAAAGAAAAATTTACTGATGACTTTATATTTAGGATGGACAACCATAGCAAACATGAATGTTGTGCGTTATGCTCACACAGCATCCATATTAGCAAATGGAAAAGTATTAGCTGCTGCCGGATGCAACAGTGCTGCTACTAACAGTGCTGAATTATATGATCCATCGGCAGGTAATTGGACAATCACAGGAAATTTAGCTGTCGCACGAGAATTTCACACAGCATCTGTATTATCAAATGGAAAAGTGTTAGCTGCTGGTGGATCTAGTGGCAGTAGTACTTTAGCTAGTGCTGAATTGTATGATCCATCAACAGGTAGTTGGATAAACATAGGAAATATGAATACTGGACGAGAACGGTTTACAGCATCCATATTAACAAATGGAAAAGTATTAGTTAATGGTGGTTGGTCTGGTAGTGATGAAACCGCGAGTGCTGAATTATATAATTCATCAACAGGTGGTTGGACAAACACAGGAAATTTGAATTCTAAACGACAACGGCATACAGCAACCCTACTAGCAAATGGAAAAGTATTAGTTGCTGGTGGATACAACGGTGCTGTTATCAACAGTGCTGAACTATATGATCCATCAACAGGTAGTTGGGCAATAACAGGAAGCATGAATATCTTACGAGAATATCACACAGCAACCCTACTAGGAAATGGAAAAGTATTAGTTGCTGGTGGATCCAACAATGATGCTAGCTACAGTGCTGTTGTCAACAGTGCTGAATTATATGATCCATTAACAGGTAATTGGACAATCACAGGAAGCATGAATGTCGCACGAAAATATCATACAGCAGCCGTACTAGCAAATGGAAAAGTATTAGTTACTGGTGGATATAATGGTAGTAATGATGTCACTAGTGCTGAAGTATATGATCCATCAACAGGTAATTGGACAACCACAGGAAACATGAATGTCTCACGAGAATATCACACAGCAACCATACTAGCCAATGGAAGAGTGTTAGTTGCTGGTGGAAATAATAATGGAGCTACTGTCAATAGTGTTCAACTGTATTGATTGTCACCGACAGAATGCCATTTTCATTTTTAGACTGAAACATACCGTTCTACTTTTTAATCAGTTTATTTAATCAGTTTATTTAATCATGCATGCTTCAATAAAACTATTATTAATCTAAAGATTCAGGAGTAAAACTCATAACGTGAAATATGATTCGAAGTCGAATGGAAGGGCGATGATTGAGACTCACCATTTTGAGGGTGTGGATGTGGATATGACCAATACGTTTATTCCACACCCATATTCATATTGTTCTGTATAATTCCAATTTTATTTTGTTTCATCGATTGACGACAGAAGCATATGACATATTATCTTCATTCAACAAAACTGAAGAAAAAACATAAATAATGGGAGTCCATATGAACGCATTCTATTCCAAAAATTAATACTGCATCGAATAACTTCGATTGCTTGAATGCTGTTTAATCCTGTCTAGATCTTAGTATTCAGAATCAGACTATAATTATTCCATACATCGTTTTAATCCTTCAAAACTGCATCAAATAATATATTAGAAGGCAGTAACAATTACCAATGAAGAAAAATACTGCATGAAAAATTTGAAATTTTATTTCATAGAAACAATGTGATATTCGATAGTTGTAAGCAAACACACCACTATAGTCACATGATGTGGTAATCTTTTTCTTTTTCACTTGTATTTTTCATTTTTTGATCTATTTCTCAATTTTACTTAAAAATGTGTTATTACGCAGTTAGAAACCAAAAGCAATAATTGCCTTCGCCTTTTTATCTCCTTTGTATTAATACTCTTGTTTTTCTTAGATGTATTTATTATTGGATAGAACGCATTTTTTCAAGACTGTAATAATCGTCACTTTTCAATCAAAAGATACACCGCGTTTATTTATAGGTATGATTCGGCCTATCTCTTCGGATTATAATAAGTGTATAGAGATTAATGACATCTGATTTTATTAGTAAGTGATGTTACATGATTGTGAGAGATAAGGGTATGAAGATTAAAGATAGAGTAATGATTTTATTTCAAATATAGATAATTGAAATATTGAAAAATTTCTTTAAATTATGAAATTCACTATGACTTTTTATAATTTCATAATATAAACAAGTGCATAGAATGATGGGCTTAAACTAATTTCAGATGATGTTGCAACATAAGAATGAGATTGGTTTTCTCCACTTGATTTAATTGAATGTTTATGTTGACATGTTGTACAACTCTCCCATTCACTTCGACGAACATAAAGAAAGCGAGTTGTTGAGACAAAGTAGCTTGATTATGCTTGAACATCATAATAAATATTGTCATTGTCTTCAATTTCTGTTGTACCATTATGATTATGTCGTGGCATTTGTGCTTCGGATAATACAGGGCCTTGAATTGAGATTTCTAGGCTTGCGCTTTATTTGCTGCACCATGATCTTAAATGAATAATTTTTGCATGAGAGTAGCAGAAAATTGAGAGAATACAAATCGATCACGTAAATCAGGTGAACCATTTTTTCCATCGCAAACAGTCCAACCTTGAGGAATCCTATTTTCATTGCCACTCCTAAAAAGAAAAGTAGAAATAATGCACGTAACATAATACAATTGCACCTTTAGGCACTAAATATTGATGATCAACCCAAGTACATCTAAATTTAAAAATTGAGAAATAAAACAATTGACTTCTACGATACTTACTCTGCATGTGTAGAAAGTTCAACAAATATGGATAGTATAATAATGAAAAGCATTGGATAGACTGTTTTTTGTTGTCGAGAAGAAACATATCCTTGTATATATATATAGTCAATCAAAATTTTTAATCCTTAAATAACTAAATCTTTGTTTTCAATATTCAGTATAACCTTGAAAGTAAAGATTGAATGATCGATTTTTTCTTTATTGTATATGATGTACAGCGTTTTTATTTTTTTTTTTTTTTTATTTATTTAGGCAGAATGAGACTGACGACCTTAAAGGTCCTTACAGTACATGATTGAGTTAGAAGAGAGAGAAAGAAAGAAAATAGAGAAAAAAAAAATAGTATAGTTTAGTATATATAAATATGAGAAGAGTAGCATTAAACAGTAACAAAAGAGGTACAAAAACAAAACAGATCAAGACCAAGAGGAGAGAAACAAGAATATGTAATACATAGTTACATAATTATTATAACAACAGTATCAAGATCAAAAAAGAAAGAAGACAAGAGGAAAGAGAAAAAAAAAAAAAAAAACTTCAGAACGATTCAGGGAAATCAGCCAAGGTCATGACATCATCAATATCATAGTTGATGGTGGAAAGATTAGGAGGAATACTTGCGCACCACGTAGCGCATTTTTCCAAAACAGAGGTGTGGCTGATGAATCTTTTGGTTCTATGTGTACCCTTAACTGGATATTTATTCTTCAGCCACTGTTCCCGGAAAAAATTGACGTTAGCTAATTCGAAAATTAGTCTACCATCAATCGTATCCGACCAGGCTTCGAAATACTTTTCGAAATAGTTTTTACAGCGGTCTTCAAGGGATTTTTCGTTGAGACAGAACGCAAAAAGATCATTATTAATGTGCAGGGCATAGAGAGCTCTACGAAGGCAAACGAAGTAGAAGTGGTTCAAGTCTTGTTGCTGC
>CAJNOI010000295.1:28575-41900 GCA_905250115.1 Adineta steineri
AAAAACGCTATTAAGACACTTGCTTCTTAGAAAAATAATGTAAATGACGAAACCTAGATAACAGCATACACATGGAATAGTCAAAAAAACCAATGAATTGATAACAAGAAACCAGATATATATACCTCGATCATAGGATGGTAGTTGAGAACCTTTTTGTTTTAGTTCTAGACTTGCTAAAACAACTGTCAAAGTCGCCATATAAAACCAGCTAAATTTCATAGAAATTAGATAATTTCCAAATCCCCAACCACGCGAATAACATTGCTATTTTTCATAACTTCTCGAAAATCAGGACATGGTCGTGACAGTCGACCAATTCTCTTGATGTAGATGTAGTATGTTTGTAAATTATTATATGAAAAGACGACGAACGTGCTTCATAAATGTTTTAAACGAATTATTTAGTTGAAGATGCTCAGATATAAAAAAGAAAATTAAACAATCGATTGTACATGTAGTTGTATTTTCATATTTCGTTTGTTGTCAAACGACAATAGTGGAAAACAGTATTAAAAATAAAAGATCAAAGCTCTTGAGGATGTATGAGAATGTGGGTGTGGATTCATCTTTTATTTACCCACGCTCATACCCATCCACACCCTCGAGAGAGAACATAACTGTTAAGCAAAAGAAATAAGAATGAAACAGTAAATTCAAAGAAGCTTATAAATGAATACTGCCTCGATGATTAATTTAAGAACATTGTCGATATATTGTTTATTTCATATAAATGTCAACAAAATTTCAATATTTAACATTACTGAAAAAATAAAATTATGTTTGATGACTTTTTTTGAGTATGGATTTGTGTTCATGATTAATGAATATTAATGATAATAGTTACATTCATAATATATTCATCTTTAGATATATAAAGACATTAAACCATAACATTTCTTTGTTTATTTTTATTCGATAGTGTTTCAAAATAGTTGGTTTTGCTCATTCATTTTTTTTAATAATATTTTCACTTTGAGTTGTAATAAAATTACATGTAACAGATATTAATATATTTTTCAAGAAATTTATTGAATAAGTAGTTAAGTAAACACACAAAACACTCCTAAAGTATTTTTAAAGTTTACTATACCACATAACAGATATTTTTTGCTTGCATTCATTTTCTTAATTTTGATGAGGAATAAATTTAAATAACTTGAACTAGTTATTCAACTGTTTCTACTACACTTCAAGATTAATTTATACATATCAAAGATTTTTATATAAAAAATCTCAAAGAAAAACATTTATTCAGAACTGTTCGTATCGAGTATAGAGTTTGACTAAAACTGATTTATGAAGTCTAGAATATCCATTTTCTTTTTTTTATGAACTTCGAAATGGATATGACCAGATCATTTCACAGTTTACTGGCAAAATACATTTTCATCATTTCGAAGAATTAATTAACTTCTTTGATTTTGTATTGTATGTAGGTATACGAAGAAATCTCCGATATTTATATCAACAGTATTAGTTTTCTTCTTTTATCGTCTCTAGGCATCTTCATTTACCGGTATTTATACATTCTTGCTATCCTATATCAAATTCAACGTTCAGTATACTAAAAGTAACAAGAAACTTTTTTTCTAATTATTGTTATACCTATAATTAATACTTACTTATTTCTTTTATTTTTTTTGTAACATTCAGTTTTGAAAATATAATTAAAACTGTTATTTAATATCTTGTTAGATAACAAAGAAACGGCAAAAGACAGAAAGATTAGTTATTAGCATAGCATTTGTGTTTTCTTTATATCCGAGTACATCACAATATTCTATTGTTCATTTTGAAATCAGATTGCGACAATGGTCGATATTACCAAACGAATTTTTTGGCATTTTTCACTTAAAGACTTATTAACGATTCTATGTTCAGCTGCTATACCCATAGCGCTGGCTATTTATACTTCAATTGGGCATCAGCAACAAAAAAAGGAAGCTGAAAAAACACGACAGTTTGATTTGGAACAAGCTGAAAAATTAAGACAACGAGCACTTTATGATGAGTTTTTAAATAATATCTATAAACTGGATAAAGATGGTTATCTAAACGACACAAAAAATCCATGGGCATTTGCGAATGCATATTATCGTGCTGCACATCGTCAATGGGATACAGTACGTAAAGGAGACGTTTTACAATTTCTTAAAGAACAACAATTAATTGGTAGAAATAATTGTACTGATGGATGTAAAACAACAAATTTAGATGATATAATTCGTTTGAATGAGTTAAACTTTGATAATGTGCATCTAGCAAGTCAAACAGGTGCATTAAATAAGCTGAATTTACAATGTGTTTCTTTTGATCATGTCTCAATGACAAATGCTGAGTTTTCATCTGTTAGTTTAAATGGTGTATCATTTGATGGAGGACGGTTAGATAGCGTGAAATTTGATGGTTCATCTTTAGTTTGTGCTAGTTTTAATGGTGTAAATCTATCAGGAGTAGATTTTGGAAACTCAGATCTGACAGGTGCAAAGTTTTTAAACAGTGATTTATCGAATGTTAAATTAACAGAAGATCAAAGAAAACAAGCATCATTTCATAATGTGACTATGTCAAATGGAGAGAAGAGTGAAATTGAATCCTCAACGACAACAAAAGAACCTATAACACAAACAACAGCAATAAAAAAAACAGAAATGTCGACAACAACATTATCATCATCATCATCATCATCGTCTACAACATTGATAACAACGCCATCAACAACAACATCCTCAATGACTTCACAAACAACATCAACAACAACAACATCCTCAATGACTTCACAAACAACGTCAACAACAACAATATCATCATTTTCAACAACAATAACAACAACAGCATCCTCAGCAACTTCATCAACAACGTCGTCATCATCAACAACATCAACAACAATAACAACAACATCAACAACATCAGCAACAACAATAACAACAACATCAACAACATCAGCAACAACAATAACAACAACAACAACATCAATCGGTCAGTAATATACCACACAAATCATAATACCTTTTTAGTTGCTAATCGATCAATTCTTCTTTAGTTTGAGAAACTATATTCTAGGAAAGTCCCGTTTATTATTTGCTGGACATGTGGGCGTGAGTGTATTGTGTGTGTGATACCTATACCCATACCCACACCCTCAAGATTTGAGCTGAACGTTGCAGATTAAATAGGATAAGACGATGAAATAGTGTTCCTTAATGATAAAAACTATAAACTAATTTTTTTTTCTTACTTAACAGCTTGTAATAGTACATTTCGTAATCAAACCACTTACTCAGTTGGTTTAATGCCGCATGCAGTAGTAGTAGTTGATGTGAACGACGATAACAAACCCGATATTGTCGTTGCAAACCACAAGTCAAACACCACCAGTGTTCTTTTTAACATCGGCAACGGCACTTTTTCTTCTCAAGTTACTTACTCAGTTGGTGGAGCTCCAGTATCAGTAGAAGTAGTCGATGTTAATAGCGACAATAAATCCGATATTGTCATCGCAAATTGGGGTTCAAACACTGTCAGTGTTCTTCTGAACATAGGCAACGGCACATTTTCTTCTCGAACTAACTACCCAGTTGGTGTCATGCCACGGTCAGTAACAGTGGTTGATCTGAACAGCGACAACCAACCTGATATTGTCGTTGCAAATCAAGGTGCAGTCTTCATCAGTGTTCTTTTTAACATCGGCAACGGCACTTTTTCTACTCAAACTAATTACGTAGTTGGTTCTGGATCGTATGCAGCAGTTGTAGCCGATGTGAACAGCGACAATAAACCCGATATTGTTACTGCATATGCGTCTTCAAACACCGTCAGTGTTCTTCTCAACAAAGGCAACGGCACTTTTTCTTTAACAGGCTACTTAGTTGGTGGAGGTCCACAGTCAATCGCAGTAGTCGATTTGAACAACGACAACAAACCCGATATTGTCAGTGCAAATTCAGCTTCGAATACCGTCAGTGTTCTTCTCAACAAAGGCAACGGCACTTTTCCTCTTCAACTTACTTTCACAGTTGGTGCAGGTCCATTGTTAGTAGCAGTAGCTGATGTAAATAGTGACAATGAACTCGATATTGTCACTGCAAATATGAATGCAAATACCGTCAGTGTTCTTCTTAACCATGGCAACGCCACTTTTTCTCCTCATACTACTTATGCAGTTGGTGGAGCTCCAGTATCAGTAGCAGTAGCCGATGTAAACAGTGATAATAAACCTGATATTATCACTGCAAATTCCGTCTCACACACCATCAGTGTTCTCCTACACTGTTAAGATTTATTTCTCCATCATACTCAACATACTTATTGACATTTCAGCAATCTATCAGAGAACATTATTCTATGATTAACTACTTAATAGTATGGAATGAATAGCTATGTTCGTTCGATACCAAAACCTTTTATAAAACATTTTCATTATCAATCTTTTACTCAAACTCATTCATGCTTTTGCTTTCAGCTTCTTGTACTGTTTTTTTTTTTGTATGAATCAATGTACAGCAAACTGATCCTATGTTTTAACGAAAGGAGTAGTCTGGGGCATGAGTGAGGATGTGATTGAATGTGGGTATGAAGACCCACATCAGTATCTACACCCACAATCACAGTCACATTCAACCTTCGCACGCTCAGCAGTAGTGGAAACTGATGAGAAGTACCAACTATTAACCAAGAAGTGATTAGTTTACTAGTTTGATCTCCTTTACAATTGCTTTTCATTATATATCATTTATCACTAATAAATAAATTCTATTAAACACTTCATTTTGTATATATTGCTCATACAGAAAATAGTCTTAAGAGAGTCTCCTTAAGAAAGACACACTCACACCCATACCTTCAAGAATCAATGAAAAAAGAATTTTTTTAAAAATTATATCCAGTTGATACGTTAATGAAATACAATCTCAAATAGGACTTGTTCATTCAATTAATTCGATTTTTACATATTATTCCAAAAAAAATGAATATAAGTAGTTTCTCATGAAAACTAAATACAATCGGTATTTATGATCAATTTCATTTTAATATTGCTCTTAGTCTAAACAATATTAGTGAGATTTTATTCGAGTAATGTCGATCTTTAAAAACTATTATCAATCAAATGTTGTATTTAGTTCTTCTTGTCTTTACCTTTATGGTCTTATTTTTATTCGACAAGAGAAATCTCTAGATATTGAACAACAAGCATTGATGATGATCAAGAAGTGACTGATCATGATGTTATTATTAAGATTTTGATGAATATTTCATACACCCACAATTTAATCATAGACAAAAGCTTTTACAACATCAAATAGAGTAGCTAAAAATATCTACGCTACGATGTTTGTGGTTCTTTGTTTCTGTAATATAAGGCCCGTAGCAGTGTTCGTTTGTTGACGCTGTGTTTTATTGAAACACTTCAAGAGGAGACGTTTGATTTCCTGACGAAATGGTTTAGATACGGCGACATACAAGTAGAAAGTAAGGCAATAATTTAGATAGAATAAGAAAATGAGTGAGATAAAAGACATGAAACCTTCGATTTGGATGCGATCTTGGCTCTTATTGGGCACATAATTTGCTAATACGGTGTATAGCTGATTGATTGGAAATAGAATGGTAAGAAAGAAGCCGACAAAAACTTCAGCTAACGAGGGAACATCCCCAACTGTCCCCCTCCGATTTCAATGAAACTTTGTCTGAAGATACGATATGATACCCTAATAAAAACCCTACAAGGATTTGAGTTGATATTCATTCCTTCAAAGGTTATGGTCATTTTACTAGATTTTCGACCTGGTCCCGGGTATAAATCGGGAAAACCTAACTAACGAGTTTCGACGTGAAATTTCGCCCATAGATAGATATAATGATCCTAAGAATGTCCTGAAAGTTTCAGCCAAAAAGAATCTTCCGTTATCGAGATATCGAATTTTCAAGCGGACTCGGGTTTATGATCAATCTGCGGCAAGCGAATATATTTTAAAAATTCGATATCTCGATAACGGAAGATTCTTTTTGGCTGAAACTTTCAGGACATTCTTAGGATCATTATATCTATCTATGGGCGAAATTTCACGTCGAAACTCGTTAGTTAGGTTTTCCCGATTTATACCCGGGACCAGGTCGAAAATCTAGTAAAATGACCATAACCTTTGAAGGAATGAATATCAACTCAAATCCTTGTAGGGTTTTTATTAGGGTATCATATCGTATCTTCAGACAAAGTTCCATTGAAATCGGAGGGGGACAGTTGGGGATGTTCCCTCGTAAGACAAGTTTGACCAATTTCACATCTCGCTTGGATAAAACATGCTGTGGCACATTGTTAGTCCCAGCAATTGGATGAACACGAGAACGAACCGTTTTCAAGTTCTTCAAAATGAGAATGCCGAAAATAAGTGTGAGAATTGGTAGAATCAATCCAAAAACACAGATTACATAGATACCAAAAAAGAGACCATACACTCCATAAGTACCACCACATCGATTGTTGTCGGTACTTAGAAAAAAGAGCATGTGCATTGACATGAGCATCCAAAAAATAGTAGCACCTCCGATCATCTTCAATGCTATTTTCGGTTTGCTAAATTCACGAACAGTGGATTTAGTTGAACTCAATGCAAAACGATCGATACATCCAAATAAAACCATAGTTTTGTAGAGAACCGACGTAACTTGTAGGATAAAACCTCGAATACGACAAAGGGCGACCGACTTGATGAATGGATCTGGTGGTTGATAGATAGCATATGTGTTACTGATGAGTGCCCAATTGATGCCTATGATACTGAAAACGGCGGCAGCAAGCAGATACAATGAACAAGAACTGCGTCGATTATGCTTTTGAGAGAAGACGGCAATGACAGCCAGATTACCGATGTTACCCAGTACCAATATGATAGGATATGTATAGCGAATAGTAACTTGTTGTACAGTAGCGAGAGAAGCAGCAACAGAAGACATAATATAGAACAAATATGTGTTGTCGTCGATCGGAATCAGAAAGATATGAAATGAATGAATTAACGAATCACTTAGTAAAGTAAGAAATGTGTTTTTGGGATAGATGATTCCTATAAACCTTGCAACGCTCGTTCTCAAACGTCGATATACTTTACCTTACGAGAACATCTTTTTTTTTATTTTTTTTTTTGAAACTTCTGTAACGTTTGATTTCTTCATATGAAACTTCAATTTATTTTCAAACTAATTGTCGATACTCTTATGAAGTGTCACTCCAGATACTTCAAGTAATATGTACCAAACAGTCACAACATATATAGTAACCGAACCAGAAAAAAAACGTAAATGATGAGGACATTTCCTTGAACAACATCAGAGAAGAGAAAGAAAAGATATAAGAATGGATGATACTGTAATATGAAGCTATAGAAGAGCTTCCAAAAAATTATATAAATAAATCAACAGGCGTTCGTCGGATATTTAAACAAAATGTTTAATTTAAAATTAATAAGCAAATAATTATCGTGCTGACCTCTATGATTTCTTCTTTTATTGTGCAAGAAAATATTCGGTTTGTCTTTAGTTTCATTATCTAGAGAATGTAATCATATATATTCAATTTTTTCATGAATTTATTAGTTGTTAGTAAGAATTTTGAGTTTATAATAAGTATAACAAAAATGAGTAGCGTCGCAATACGAATTCGAGTACAAATGAGACCTTTCAAAACCATACAAGTACTCAATTTACAAAAGCAACATATAAACTTGAACTCAACTATAATTAATAATTTGAATATAGTTGGCATATGTCTAATAATGAAGTATAAGAGAAACTTTATCTTAATTATAATTTATAATTGGCAAAAACGCAGAGGATCATATGAATTTTAATACGTTTACATGTATGTGACGTAGCCTAATTTTTTTACTAAGAAAACTAAACCCTGTGTGTAACTATTTAATGAATGACCAAAAGTAATTATTCAAATGCGATAAGTCTTTGATTCATCTAAAAAAATGTCAATAATTTATTTGTTCGAACATATTAAAAATCTTTGAATAGAAGAAGTATAAGAATATTTTGTTCTATTTCGTAGGAATAATATTTAGCATCATAGCTCCATGAGAAACTATATCTGGTGATGTATAATTGCCTGTAAATATCCCAAGATTTTGATGCGTCCATAAATCTCGAACAGTTGCTGAATTATTAACAGGAAAACCAATATCACTCCATTTTACAGTAATACGTTCATTGTTACTATCACCTCGATTGAATAAAACGACAGCTTGTGAACCGTCTGAAAGTGGACCAGCCCATATTTCAAGTTCTAATGGAACTGTTAAACATTGATTACTCGATTCACTTTTTATTGTTCCATCTGTTGAATTCCATACCCATTTTTGATTTTGTCGACCATTACATAAAAGTGCATACACATTTGGACCATACGAATTATGTACTTCCATACTAATCAATTAATTTTTGTGTGTATTTTAAAAAATATTATTTTCAACTTACCAATAACCAGTCATTTGTGAAACAATAGTCCGATTTGATGGATTAACTATCCATTGTTGATTTTTACCTTGACATTGTGCTTGTGGATCACCAACTTGACAATCATTCAGTACAGCATATGTTTCTCTTCTTGTACTACATTGAGCAATTGATAAACATCGTCCATTAAATACTGATCGAAAGCTTCCATCTTGAGAATTATATACCCATTGACGACGTTTCGGATCAATAGTTGATAATGAACAGTTAGCAACAATAACTTCACTTGAAGCATTTAATGATTGTGATGATGCAAAAGCTACTTTCTTCCCTTGAATACCTAATGGATCTTGATTAACAGCAATAACTTCTGAATTAGACAAAATTGATAGACTTGTTGCACTTAGATTTCGAATATCACATCCAATAATTAAAGGTGCTTTAGTTATAGACCAAAGAGAAAAATGTGTCCTATATTCAATATCAGTCATGCCACCATTACCAATTTGAAGCACTAAATATAAATTAAGAGAAATCGATCAGCAACATTAAAAAGAACTATTTACTATCAGGATCACTCCAACCACCTGGTCCTGCTTGTTGAGTAAAATCATTATTCTAGAAAAAAAATGAAAATATATTACAATATAAAATCTATACCATAATCTGACTTGATCAATATTCGCCATGATTGCAGGCCAATTATTTTGACTATCGTCTGCTGTTCGCCAACTATTTCCAACATCAGGTAACCAAAGATCATATTTTGTAACACCACCTTTTGTTACAATAGACATAAGACACTTTACTAAAGAATATTAATATAGTTTGTATTCATACCACATAAAGAATAGAAAATTGGTCTTCCAGTAGCATTTAATGCATCACGCATAATTGCATATTCTACTGCTGGAGGAGTTCCATTTGTAAAACAACTATCAAGCTTTAAATAGTCTACACCCCAAAGAGCATACGTATTAGCATCTATTGTTTCATAGCCCAATGAACCAGGTCTACCATCACAAGTCATATTTCCTCTATCTAATATTTAGATAAATAGATAAACAAGAAAATTTTAGTTTATATACCTGAATAGATGCCAAACTTGAGTTTTCTTGAATGAACATAATCAACAAGAGCTGGAATACCAGTTGGAAAAGTTTCTGGATCAGAATGAATAATTCCTTCGGCATCTCGGCTTCCTTGCCAACAACCGTCCAAATTCACTATTAAAGATATTAAGAAAATAATTTGAATACAAAAACAAAACAAACCATATTGATATCCAGCTGCAGCAAGACCTGTAGCTATGAGAGCATCTGCTGTTTGTCGAACTACAGTTTCATTGACACCACAGCGAAAACCATACCAACTATTCCATCCTTCAATAATAAATAAAATATCGACATTATTTATAATCGTCTATTTCAATTAAAATATCATACCCACTTGCGGTGTTCTACCAAGTCCATTGTTCAATTCATCAGAAAATCCGATGAAAAATAACAAGTAAAAAAATATCGAAACTATCATTGTCTCACGAAATTACAATGTATAAAGAAAATAATTTCACAAAAAGATGTTATCTTTTTTTTTTGTTCTTTTTGTTTTGATAAAACAGAATACAGCCCAGATCATTATCTTTCGTTAGACATGTGTTGTCATATAAATGCATCAATTTCAATGGTAGATTTTTTCTCTACTCTCATTTTTAAATCGAGAACGTACAAGTCGATAGATCATTTCAACAATTTCCATTAACGAAAGAAAATTAATCCGAATCCAGAGTCCTGTATTTCCGCCAATGTTCGAAATAACATCAACTACAGTAATCGTTGCTTGTTGTGAATAAATTTCTGTTCGTGTTGTTTCATAGGCAACTTCTAAAGAAATAAAACTAGATTGAATATCATTCATTAAGAATTCAGGTGGTGCTAAGAGTGATGTTGATTTAATTATGAAATCAGAAAATATACATTCTTGTGTACAATCAGGACAATAAGTAGTCCAAATACTGTTTGTATTCATAATTTCTGTTGCTGCTTCAACATAACATGGATTTTTAAAGTCACAAAGTAGGATATGAATTGATGTGCATAAAGACGTAAGTCAAGTAAACCATTGACTCCATTATCAGAATTATATTTTAAACCAGCAATACCAATATTTCTCAATAGAGCATTGAATGTATAACAAAGACCGTAGACTGGTGATAAAAACCAAGTGAAATTAGCTGTTGTACATGTTATTCTATTGTAAACACAAGACATTATCATTGAATCAAGTGAATAAAAAAAATCATTTAAAGATTCATTTCGATTTATTTTATAAAGTAAAAAATCATGAATATATGAAGATAATTCCATTGTAAAAGAATTTGTATTTGTTAAATTAAGCATATTTGTATAATTTAAAAAAGGAATAATAAATCGATCATATCGTATTGGAGAATAATTACAAATAGTAACTGTTGGAAAAGCTTGAGGCTATTCAGTAACAAACGATACAGATGTTAGCGTTGGATATTGAAAATATGATGATATAATCTAAAATAAACGATTCTGAATACCATGACTACGAACAATACTTGGTATACCATGTGCTGATGTATTTAAACTGAATTCTTTAAGAATTGATACACTTCGTTGATGTTTTGATTTGGATTTCAATGCGTCACGATTTATTGGAAAAATAGTTGCTAGATGATCGATCGTTTCCTTGGTCATATTTCAACTGTTATATACAATGTAGATAATTAAATTCTAGATGAGTAGTGTATGTTTTTTTATTTATTTCTAATCATCAAGCTGAAAATTGTCATGGGAATGAACGCTTTCATTCTTGATTAAGTAATAAATATAATGGAAAAAGAAAGAAAAGAAAAAGAACGGCTACAACAGACGATTGAAATAATTTCTCTTTTAACTGACTCATGTTATTATTGATGATATTAATACAAACTTTGAAGAAGACCTTTGTCATTTACTTAAAATTTTAGTAAACGGTTAGGAGATAAAGTATGTAAATGATTTAATCTTCCATTAAGAATGGATGTAAATCAAAAAGGGAGAAGACCGATATTTTATTGAAATTTAGAAAAATGATGTAATTATTGTATGCAAAATAGATTATTAACTCATCACAGTCAAACATCGTTTCCATGGCTGTTTGATCTCTAGAATTCCACCGCTTATATTTCTCCAAATCCAATGTTGATTGTTTGTATTAGTACATGGTCTTAACTCGACAGAGTATGTTAGAAACGTCTTTGGATATACACCGAGACACTTTTCGTTGAGAGCAGTGATTTTTCCATCTTGAGGATTCAAGCTCCATACTTGATAGAAATTTAGACCAGTCTCACATTCAGTGAGTGAAATAAAGGATGATTGATTCGGATGAGTCGTAAGACATAGTTGTTTATGCACAGGGCGAATCGTATGATCGTCTCGGATGTATTGCCAATATTGAGTATCTGGTAAATTATGTAATTGGCAGAATCGAACGTTGACGTTCAAAGTTTCTCCAAGGCTATTCGAGAACAGGCATAGTAAAAAAAGTATAAATAATCTCCACATGTTGTTGCACTACACTGAAAGAAATATTCTGTTGAAAATGGTTTGTTTTTATATGAGATAGAATGAGTCATATTTCTTATCTGTAAAGCATGTTCTTGTTATTTATTTATTCTCGAACCATCCAAGATAATGCCTATTATTTGAATCGATAGTTTAGTCCAACAGTCTTATTGAAAATCTTTTCATTTTCATGTAATTTTTTTTACGTTTCTCTATACAATTAATGATAATCAATCAAGCGTTACTATATAACGTCATTGCATTTTTTCACATGTTTTCGATATATGATTACATGACGGTATATTATCGCATACGTTGATGTTACTTCCTTTACAAAAATGCTTCATCGGTTTTGTTTTTTTTGGTTTTTTCCCTTATAGTTACACACATTACAGTCTTGTATATATTGCACATCGAATATTGATCAGTTGTATATTTAAGAATCAAATGATAATTTGATATGTGAAACAAAATTTGTTCTTCTACGAATCATGATTATTTTGCTAAGAAAAGTAGGTGAACTAATACATTTAATTGAGCTTTTGTTTATCAGTATTTGATTATGAACTATGTAATGATAAGAGACGACACATTCCAAGCGATTAAATGCTCAAAAACTATATATAAAAACTAAAATATTCAATTAGTTTAAAATTAGTATTTTTTTTTGTAGATATTTATATTTTTTTAACTTGGTATATTATTTCACACATACAAGATGTCACAACGTCATTATTCAAGCAGTTCAGCACCAACAATGCCGGCGTATACTGGAAGTCAACCAACTATAACTGGTACTATAAATCGTAAGTTGATTTTACATTAATTCTAACATAGTCTTTAATAGATACTTAATTCCAGTTTTGAGCAAAAATATGTAACTGTAATATATTGAAAATTAACATCATAACTTTAGGATAATTATACAATCAAATTCATGAGGAATGTTTCAACTTGACTTTCACCGAATCGATCTGTTTTAATAAGATACGATTAATACTGTCTACAAACACCAGAAACAGAATATACTTGTTTCGACAGCAGAGATACGTGAGCCATTTGTAATTAGTTTTATTTATATCTTCTAGCTCAAAGTGCCACTACTCATTTGACTGGTAATACAAACTCAACATCTAGCCAATTGAGTCAACCATATTATGACAATGCTCGTTATGTAACCCATGGTTCTACATATAATAACAACACTGGTTCTGCAACTACTGGTTACGGAGCTACTGGTTCTGCAACTACTGGTTATGGAGCTACTGGCTCTGCAACTACTGGTTA
>CAJNOI010000295.1:41910-72716 GCA_905250115.1 Adineta steineri
CAACTACTGGTTATGGAGCTACTGGCTCTGCAACTACTGGTTATGGAACCACTGGTTATGGAGCTACTGGTTACGGAACCACTGGTTACGGAACTACTGGTTATGGAACTACTGGTTATGGAACTACTGGTCATGGAACTACTGGTTCTACATATAATTACCATCATAGACGTCACTGAAGTTAATGTCGTCAAGGAATAATAAACACGAATTTAGAATATATCCTTTTATCTTTTCATTTATTGATCATAATAATAAAAATAGTGGCTAATACTAATAGCGTCAAGTAATATTTGAGAGGATGAATGTGGATGTAGGCAGATGTTTGTTGTTCTTATCGCACTCACACTCATACCCATACCCTCGCTGTTTTCAAAGAGGATTATACAATAATTTTCTTGTGCGAAAAAACTCGTAAATTTTACGGAAGAACTACTATTTTGCTAAACGATGGACACAAGGATAAATGTAATTGCTGACAAAACTTTAATAAGATTAATTTACCTAAAATAACAGTTTTCGGAAACATGAAATGAAGTATGGATTTATCCAAAATTGATTGGATCAATTAAATATTAGTGCCATCTATAGTAAACGAATTATTTGTAATTAGAAACGAACAAAATTTTGAATATTTTTCTCCTTTGTATACATTTAAAACAAAAATGAAATTTGATCAATTACCAAATGAAATATTAATTGAATGTTTTGAATATCTTAATACATTTGATATATTTTATTCATTTTATCGATTAAATTATCGATTTAATAAACTTATTCGAAATATTTTATTAAACTTAAATTTGCCAGAAAAAAATCAAAGTTTATTTCGAGAATTATTCTATAAATTAACAATTAATTCACAACTTCGAAATCAAATTATTTCATTAAAAATATCAAAAACATGGAAACAATTGAGTTCATTTTTTTCATCTTTTTCATTAACCGATTTCTCTCAATTACAACTGCTAACATTAATTGATCTTGATGATAGAAATAGTGAAGAAAACAAATCGATATTATTATCATTATCAAATTTTTATAATGGTTATCCAAATGATCTAAATTATGAAACTTGTGAAATATTATCGAATTTATTTTTACCGAAAATTCAAATGAAATTCTTTACTAATCGGAAAATAATATTTATTACATCATTAACAATTAAAATTTGTTTTTTCGATCATATATGCCAATTATTTAAATATGCACCCATGCTTAACTATTTACATGTTAATGGTTTCCATTCTCCTTTGGATGGAATAAATGAAATAAATCATATATCAACATGTGCTTTTTATTTAAAACAATTTATTGTTGATTATTCAGAAGAAGTTGATTTTGAAATATTTGAATTCTTATTAAAACAAACACCAAACTTAGAAATATTAACAACAAAACATAGTGATGGAATAGATATGACCGATGACAAAGGTTGGCAAAATTTAATTCAATCATCATTACATCATTTAAAGATATTCAAATTTGAATTTATTGTTTCGACTAAACAGAATATTAGTTTAGATAAATTTCAAAATGATTTTTGGTCTAAAGATCACCATTGGGATATTATTTGTGTAGTTAACCCAATCAATACAAGGTTTTTTACTATACCATATCAAAATAATAAATTTGAATTAAATTTAAAAACAAAAATATTTGGTATTACATTAATCAATAAATCAAAAGTATTTCGATATGTTACAGAGTTATATATTGATTTTTTAAATGAAAATTTTCATGATTATTATTTTGAAAATGTTGAATCATTAAAAATATATCAAACATCAGATTATATAGAAAAATTTTACATCAATCAAAAACAAAAGGAGAATTTTTTTGAATCACTTCCAGTTATCATAAATTTATCTAATCTTAAACATTTAGATATTACACGTATCGAAAATATAATATCATCAACTGATTTATTAAATATATTGAAAAAAGCACGAAAATTATCATCATTAGAAATTAACACATCTGTTTTAATGTCACTACTTATTAATGATGAATTATGTCAATATTTAAATGAAATGATTAAAATATTAATTATTGATCAACATTATGATGATCAATTTAATGAATTTAATGACTTGAATAAGTTTTGTCAGGTATTTTCGAATATCGAACAACTTCAATGTGCTATTGGTCACACTTCTACTTTTCTCTACATTATAAATCATATGACAAAATTAAACGATCTCAGAATTAGATTATTCGATGATTTTAATCAAAATTCATTGATGTCGTTGAAAACGATGGCATTAAACTTAAATATAAACTGTACTTTTGTATAATATTATTCAAGTGAACATAATTATAGTTATTTGTTTTTTCTGTTGATGAATTCTTGTTTCCTATGAAAAGATCCTTTAAATATTTGAATAAAATAGATTAAATACATTGATTATTGCTTACCTTGAATGTAGAAATAAAATAAGTCATTCCTATCATTTTAACTCTAAAATTAATATGTAATAAATGAGATTCTCTTATTTATTTTCAAAGCATAAAATAGAAGAAACGTTAAATTAATAGGCAAAACTTTTTTTCTTCAATTTTCGAACGAAGTACTTGTTTCTATCGTATAAGTAAGAAAACATAAACATTCGTTTAAAAAATTTGAATGATGTCTGTTTCTCTATCTAGTATAATAATGTCTTGATAAGTATCTTTATAAAAATCTTCTACATCAATCCCTGCCACTGAAACATCGAAGTAAATTAAGAAAATGTTTTTATCGCCATATCCATCTTGAGGGTGTGGGTGTAATGGTAAACTTATCTTTTATTTAGTCATACTCACATCTACATCCACCTTCTCACACAAGCCCAAAATCATATCCACACCCAGAGCCAAACACACACTCATGCATCTCCACGCAACCACGCTTTCTCACTCATACCCATATTCTTCTGTAATACATTAGCGATATTCGGTACGCCTTCACCATCAATATTAGTAAATAGAAGTTTTAATGTTGTGAGCGTCTACAATCAGTAATAATCGTAGAAATGAGATGGATGAATTGAAAGCGTCTCTCACTGAAAGTGTCGGTATGGTTGTTTATTTCTTCTTCAAACCACACGTACACCCACTCCTATTCTTTATCTTTCTAAATTTCGTGTATGAATCAAAATTATTGTTTATGATAAAATTGCCTTGTGTCATAAAAGATTAGAAAAGAAGAAGAAAAATAAATAAATATATCAAGGATTCTATGAGTATAGAAGAGAACAGATAAATGTTAATAATAAGTTGACTCCTACACATGAATATAGATAAGTAAAAAAGGTGAATAATGTTTTGAAAATATATTTAAAAACGTAATTGATAATATTAGAAAAGGAAGAAAATATCATACTCATTCGATTTAAATTAACCCAGGATAATGAGTATAATTACAGAAGTTGAATTACAAAATTTTAGTTTTGATGCTGATAGTGTAAGTTACCGAGCTTCGCAAAAACCTGTGGATCAAACAATTTCTATTAATGGTCAATCAGGTTCAAATGAATATGTCGACAGTAATGGTTTAGCTGGATATTGTGGATTCAGTGGCAGTAACGGTGGTAATGGTTGTAATGGATCAGGTGGGAGTAATGGTTATTCTGGTGCAGATTCTCAAAATGCATTGATATTGTTAAATGGAACAGTTGAAGATTTTATTATGCAAGTAAAAACATCTAATAGATTAAATAATTCGTATAAAAATTCTGGTGATATTAGCTGGCATCTTGGACGACCTTTTAATAATCTTAATTATGATTTTAAATTGGCTAGATCAAATGGTATTATTCTGATGAAAGCTAATGGAGGTAATGGTGGCAATGGGGGTGATGGAGGCAATGGAGGTGATGGATATCATGGAATAGATGGTAGTTCTGGTGCAGATGGAGGGTGTGGAGGACGTGGAGGTAATGGCGGATGCGGTGGACACGGAGGAAATGCAGGCGCTGGTGGTCATGTCCAAGTTCAAAGTACAGATCCTCGATTATTTATGTTAATTGAAATAGATTGTCGGGCAGGAAAAAAAGGTCAAGGTGGTAGTAGTGGCGCAGGTGGTTCGGGTGGTAAGGGTGGTCGCGGTAGTTATGGTGAAACAGACGGTACATTTGGTAGAGATGGTCCTGGTGGTTGTGCAGGTAATAGGGGTAATAATGGTCGAGATGGTCTCGCTGCAAATAGTGGTTCAATTCAATATGCTGTAGTTGATATAGATGGAAACATTAGTAAAACAGGTCCTGATAAATATCATGTTAGTGTTTATGGTTATACTATTAATGATGAAAATAACGATGGAATCTATGAGCCAAATTCAAGTTTTTCTATTACAAATGTTGAATGGATAAATAATGGTGGAATGAATTTACCAAGTGGATCAATATTATCATTTCCATCGACAGAATATATAACTACAGACATAAATGATATTAGTATATTACAAGACAATTCAATTAATCAAGCTGTAGTTGATTCTCATCAATTTCAATGTCATCTGAATGATTTAGATAGTGTTTCAATAAATGAACCCTATATAAAACGTGTTAATATAACATCAGAAGTAAAATTATTAAATCGTTTATTTACTGGAAGTAAAGTTTCAACAACATTAACTTGTCAATATCCAATTCGAATAACAAAAACTGAAGGTCCAATATATTTAGGTCCTGGTGAACGATCGAGTGTTATAATTAATTTTAAGAATATATCTACACGATCCTATGGTGAATGTTTAAATTCAGCTGGTTCAATCGAATTTAAACTTTCTACTCATTCTTCAATAAAAATTTTACCTGCAAATGGTCAATATATTTATGAAATAAAATCTGATGGTTTGGGTTATTATAAAATCAATGAAGAAATTTCTCCACAATCAACAAAACGTATTAAATTTGAAATTAAATTAGATGAAAATTCTTCTTATCATTATTTTAAACATTTATTTTGGGATATTGATTTATTGTTACGTAATAAATTAATTGAAAAACGTCAAAATAAATTTCGAGTAGTTCCAATATTTCAACCAAATATTCATACAGATGTACTTTTAGTAACAAATTCTAAAGTTGGCCGAATTGAATATCTTGCATATCAAAATCTATTTCAATTATTTAAATATTCAAGTCAAACATGGGATATTGAACGATATGGTGTATTTCATAATCCTGAAATAAATTGGTTAAATACAACTGATCTAATTATTTTTATTTATTTAAATCCTGAATCAACATTTAATATAATTCAATCACAATTATTTTTACAACATATGAAATCTTCCGAAAAATCTGGCTTTATTTCAATTGGTTCTAGTTTATCCAATGAATTTGATTTTGCTTTATTTGATTATAATAATTTACAGTTTTTAAATATTAAAGATCAAATGAAATCAGAATCAACAAATTATCTTTGGAATGCATTTGGTTTTACACAACCTAATCAACAAGAATTAATTGATAAAGCGAATGAATGTCGAATAAATTATGAAAAACAAAATGATCAACAATATTTATATCAAGTTGTTTTTGATAATACTGCTAATACAGCTTCGACAAGTTGTATGAAAGTTGTTTATGGTGCAAAATATATTTATACATCGACTTTAGATGCTCAAGTTGGTAATAGATTAATAATGATTCCTACTAATAATAATTCTTTATTAACTAGTTCTAATCTTCCATATACAATTCAAGCTGAATTAAATACAAATCAACAAAGATCACGTATTATTGAGAATGACATTGATTTAAATTCACATTTTGGTAGATTATTATGTGCTATTTTATTTTATCAAGGTTTTGAAAAATCTTATAGGATACTTAGTGAACAAGGAGAATTATCAACATGTATATTTTCAATAACTCCACCTCGGAGACCGCTGTCCGGCGGGCTCCGTGCCGGTCACAAGTCCGGATAAAGGAGGAGTGTTGGACGGAAGGGGTGCAGATACCGCCGTCTGTAAAAAGAACAAGACGAAAGAAACCAACCATGAACGATATCAGAGATAATTTATGCCGGCTCGGACGACGCCCGGTAAAACAAGGTCCGCGTCCTCTGTCGAGTGACCAGGGCAGAGTCGAAAAATTGGCGACTGGAAAGAATTCATATACGACAAATAACACGCAAAAACTAAAACTTGCTAAAAATACTCTAACAGTAGGAACATGGAATGTGCAGACATTATGGGCTACTGGCAAGCTAGAATTACTTCGAAATGAAATGAAGCGATTCAGATACGATATAATTGGCATTTCCGAAGTCCGTTGGACAGGAAAAGGTGAAACACCGAAAGGAGACTTCATCTGGTCAGGAGAAGAATCCTCACATATGAGGGGTGTGGGGTTCTTACTAAGCATTCAAGCCAAAAAGGCATTAATAGGATACAATCCAATCAGCTCACGAATAATTTCGGCACGATTCGATGCAGCACCATTCAAAATGTCAGTAATACACGTATATGCACCAACTTCCTCATCTTCAGAAGAAGATATTGAAGCATTCTACAACGATATTGAGGAAGTATTAACAAAGACAGATAAAAAGGATATACTTATTCTGACAGGAGATTGGAATGCTAAAATCGGCAATGATAATACAGATTGGAAATCCGTAATGGGAAAATATGGTTATGGCGATAGAAACGATCGCGGGGAACGGCTCCTAGAATTTGCTACAGTGCACAATCTCTACATATGTAATACAAGATTTGAACATAAATCAAATCGAAAGTGGACGTGGGCATCACCAGATGGCATTCATAAAAATATGATTGACTTGATACTCATCCAGCGTAGATGGAAGACCTCGGTCATCAACTGTCGAACGTTTCAGAGTGCAGACATAAGCTCAGATCACTCACTAGTGTTGTGCAATATTAACTTGAAACTTAAGAGCCAGCACAACAAATCACAAAAGGGCTATAGAGTTGATGTGAACCGACTGAAAGATGAGAAAATCAAGCAATCATATAGCACCGCTCTAGCGAAACAGCTTAAAGAGATAGAGCCAACGTGCAGTCTGGAAGAGCATACCACAAAGATAGAGCAGGCTATCAAAACCACAACAGAGGCAACTGTACCAACCAAAAGAATAACCAAAAAACCATGGATTTCTGAAGAAACACTAAAACTAGCTGATGAAAAACGCAAACTAAAACTGCTAAAAGACGTTTCCTCAGAATATACACAACAATATAAAGATCTATGCAGGAAAGTTAAGAGAGCAGCAAGACAGGATAAAGAACATTGGATCCAAGGCCAATGCGAGCAAGCTGAAAGAGGTCTAAATATTGGGAATACAAGAGAAGCATATAGCCTCATAAAAATGCTACGAAAAGAATTTGTACCTAGATTAAATGTCATACGAAGTCAAGAGGGGACAATGTTACAGTCAAATGACGAAATTAAACAAAGGTGGACACAGTATTGCAGCAGTCTGTATAAAGATCCTGGAGGTGGGGATAGGACGGTGAAAGAGCTTGAAGACATTGCACTTCCTGAAAACGAGGGCCCCCAAGATATCTTGTACTCAGAAGTACAAGCAGCGATAAGCTCATTAAAAAGAAATAAGAGTCCAGGATCAGACGGAATAACAGCGGAAATGCTACAAGCTGGGGGCGAACCGCTAGCAAGACAAATCCACAAGCTCTGTAACAAAGTATGGCATGAGGGCACAATTCCAGAAGAATGGGGCAAATCTATATTGGTACCTATACCAAAGAAAGGAGACCTAAGTAATTGCTCAAATTATCGCACGATCTCTCTTATTAATCATACAGGAAAAGTACTCTTAATAGTACTGCTGAATAGATTAAAAAACCATCTGGATCCGTACCTCTCAGAAGAGCAGGCAGGATTCAGAAAAGACAGGAGTACCATATATCAAATATTAACGCTTAGATTATTAGCTGAAAAGGCAAAAAGACAGGGCAAGAAAATATATAACTGCTTTATAGATTTTCAAAAAGCATTCGATACGATCAAACATAAAATTATTTGGGCTATGCTAAAATCTTATGGTGTTGACACAAAGATGGTCACCTTGCTACAAAATATCTACGAAAAGTCACAGTCAGCTGTTCGTATTGGCACAGACTATGGAGAGTGGTTTCGCACAGATTTGGGGACTAGACAAGGCGACCCTCTGTAACCACTCCTCTTCATCGCATATCTCGAGCGAGTAATGGATCAGGTGAGACAGAACACCTGCGGAATCAAGATTAGCGGAACAGTAATAAATAATCTAAGATTCGCCGATGATATTGACCTTATAGATGAAGACGTTAGCTCACTTCAACGCCAAATAGAGCTAACTAAAACAGCTGCTGAACAAGCTGGACTGATCCTAAATATTAATAAAACCAAAACCATGGTATTTGGAGACAGGAATATCGATAGCAGTGTCCAAGTAGCAGGAACCACCATAGAAAATGTGGAAAAATTTGAATATCTAGGCAGTCTGCTGACATGGGATAATAACTGTTCAGAGGAAATAAACAGGAGAATAGGAAAAGCGACAGGTGCAATGGCTTCTTTGAGACACATATGGAATGGCAAGAAACTGACGTTAAAAAACAAACTCAGAGTCCTAACCACATGTGTGTTCAGTGTCCTATGATACGCGTCCGAGACATGGACCTTAAAAGAAGCAGACAGGAAAAAACTATTGGCATTCGAAATGAAATGTTACCGACGGGTTCTAAGAATTAGTTGGCAAGATATGGTACGAAACGAAGATATCAGGAAGAAGATATCAAAAGAAGAGACCATAATAGATATCATTAAAAAGAGAAAACTAAGGTTATTTGGCCACATCTGCAGAATGGACGACAATAGATTAATAAGATATCTAGTGTTTGGCAAAATGGAGGGCAAAACTAGACGAGGGCGTCCATGCAGAGAATGGTTGGATGACATAACAGAGTGGTGTCAACGCAGTGGATCGGAACTGTTCCATCTTGCGCAAGACCGACAGGCGTGGAAAAATCTGATCCCGTAAAATGGTTGGCCCCAACGGGCGCTAAGCCTAAGGGACATGATGATGATGATGATGATCATACAAGTCAATGAACGAAGTCGTGGCAAACAACAAGCTAAGGTTGGAACACAGTCTAACGATTGAGTATTGAACACAAGATGTTCGACATTCGGAAATAATTCTCGTATTTGTTCGATGCATTCAGAATGGAATAGTTCTTTTTCGCCACGAAGATCGAGATACTGAACAGTAGGAAAAACTTGGAATATAGCTTTGCTCAGAACAGCCAATGCCTTTGGTGGTAGTCGAACAGTTCGAAGATTGGTAAAGATCGATAATTCTGTTCCTTTACAAAAGTGTCGCCCTTCGAAATGCTTAATTTCTAAACAGTTCACATGGCCTTTGAACCAATCGACCATATACCGATCCATATTCTGACAATCAACATGTTCAACATAGTAAAAATAAGCGTCTTTCCTCTCATGAATTTGATTGGCCCACTCTCTCGTCAAAATCATCGGATTTTGCAGGAACCTATCGCTTCTAACGGCTCCTGTCCAGAATTGGTAGGCATAGATATTGAAACTGGCTCGACCCAAACGCTCGATCGTTTCACTCTGCTCTCTGACTTTCTTATGCTGGTTCAATTGGTATGTATGCTAAATGTAGAAAGAAAAAATGTCGAAAGGAAGAACGTCAAAAAAAAAATCAAAATTGAAAAAAGTCGAAATGAAAAATATTGAACGGAAAAAATGTGGAATGAACAAAGAATCGTGTTTGATGTTGATAATGGAATACTTAATTTCAATGGGTGTAGATGTGGGTGTGGATGTGTGGGTCTGGGTGTAGATGTGGGTGGATGGGTGGGTGTGAGTATTTATCGTTTCTTAACCCACACCCAGACCCTAACTAGTCGACGTAACGATTTTAGACGAAGCCGAAAGAAAACACGAGAAAAATGATTAGAACAAACATCGATACTGGTCAATGACGACATCTAAGTATTTTCGACATTTTACCTTTCGACGTTTAGCAAGCAAATCGATCAATTGCATAAGCATAAAGACAAAGTTCGTCTTCTTGACCCAAAATGGAGTTTTGAATGCATCTGTGATTTGTACAACAGTTTCCGGATCTTGATGATGCCTCGTGGCATAGAGGCGTAGATGAACGAGTTTCGTCAGTGATGATGTGATCAGATCTTCCCAATTCTGTGCATTGAAAAGTTTATGAGGTGCAGTGACTTCCAATTGAAGTAAATCAGGCATTGCTTTCAGGTGATGTGCTAGAAGATCGAACTCGATCGGTTTTCTGTCGTCGACATGAACGATACAAGTCTTCATTATGGGCATCAGTGGGAACAGTTTGTTTTGATCGACGTCTCGCCAACGTCGAACACCATATTGTGCAGAAGTCAAACGAATATTGAGATATTTCAGATTCGGCATCAATCGTAATAGAAAACTGAAGTCACCAAAATTAATTTCTGGATCCGCAAAAGTGAAATATTCGATGTTCGAAGGTTTTATTACATTATCAAAGAAATCGTATGGAAATCCGACATTAGTGGCAAAAGTCAGTTTTTTCACCGTTGGAAGTTGAAAGAACTGTGCGAAGTTCCAGTCATAGGAGCGGTATCGCTCTTCTGGTATGCCAACTATCTTCACTGCAAGTGTCTCAATGTGTGTTTCGACAAGTGAATCCAAAGCTTTTTATATCATTATCGGATCGCACGTATTCAGATCCATATGAAAGTAAAGTCGACGAAGCTGTGGAAATGAACTAAATTTAGGGTAGGCATGTAAGAAAGCATATATTTGTCCCGGTGTTTTATGCTCGGACAGTCCTAACTCTTCGATTCTACTTGAATAGGCGGGTAGTAGATTGAGACAAATAGCAAAATCATCTTTATGACATCGGATGAAATCAAATTGGAAACGTTGGCATTGAAGAATCAATCTATCGATTCGTCGATTTAGTTGGAAAGCGAATGCATTCACAATATCGAGACCATTGATGTGTTTCTCGAAGAGTTCCATAAGAATTTCGTTTGGAAGTTTTCAAACTTGGATAACGACATCGTCAGTTACTAAATACAAAGAGTGATGCGATAACTGAAGCGTCTTTTCTTTCCTCTGTAATTCACCTGAGTATGTCAATGATGTTGCTATTTTATTGGAAGATCGTGAAATCTGAAATAGAATCACCATCTTGAGGGTGCGAGTGTAGTTAAGTATAGTTTTATTGTATTTTTGGCAAAGCATAGAAAACACAATCTATCTAATCAATGTACAATTGATTCTTTTTCTACCTTTGTTTTCTACTTCAGTCGGCATGTATTCGACAATTTTACGCGCTAAGAATTCCTCTAGAAATTTAACATATTTTTATCAAACTTTGAACATTCACTAAATGTGATTTTTGTTCATAGTTATCATTAGTTCATGTTAAAGCTCCATGTGTCGAGGAATGTCGAACAGATCCATATGAAATAGAAAACTAAGGTGGGGGCAAGAAAACAAATGTACTATTCATTTAAGTCATTTAAAAAAAAGTTTCAAATAGCTTGAGAACGTGATTGATAGAAGTTAGCAATCCAGTTGTCGATTTCCTTCATGTCATAGGTAAATGTTTCTTTATCGGGTTCTGCTTTCAACACTAATTTGCCATCATAAATGACAAAGAAGCGAAATGGCCATGATCCATAAGTAGTATGAAAGGTGTTATCCATGTTGTCAACGAGCATCAACATTTCGAAGTTGAAGTTCTTTTTGAATTGTTGTGCATTATTAAGTCGTTCTGCTAGCGTTGTTGGTTGATCAATACATGAAATTGTCTTTCCTACAGGCCACTCATTTCGTGCATGTGCCTCAGCAATATAAATTGCTAAGAGGCGAATGCCGTTGGGCGCATGTGAGCGAACAAGCGCGCTACATATTAATTATGAACATAAAAGTGTGTCTACTTTAATTTTAACAAACAAAGAACTTACTTCATTCGCTCGACATTTGCCCGAAATGGAGGTCAGCTAGTTGACCCGGCCAATATTATCAATGGTTGACCAGATGACATTTGCGAAAATAAAGTAGTAAGATGACCATCTGTTGTATATAAATCGACATCACGAGCACATTGACCTTGGTTAACTATTCCTTGTGTAATTTTGTTGTATTTGACTAAAAAAAATTAATTATCAAAAAATATTGTTACCTCAAAAGTTTGACTTTTGCTAAATATCTTCTGGTATTCTCAAATATTTTCGAACAATTTCTTACCATAGAAAGCGGCTTGAATAACGGGATCATTTGGAAAACGATGTAAAGCAGTGCGTAGTGCATTGACATCATAATAGCCAAAATGTTCTACCACATGTTTTTGAATGAGATCGTGAACGAATCTACAAGTTCTCACCAATCAATATATATGTATATTACAATGAAATAAAAAAGTGAAACTTACGTAACAGCACACTCGTCAGTATAGTACTGATCCATAATTTCTTGAATTGAATCCGACAACCGAAGACGTGTTTCATATATGACCATTTCACGAACTGTTTCGATCGATGGTAGCTCTGTAGTCAATTTGACTGTATCAAAACCCAGATGGCCCGACGTTGGAAAAAACATACGACACGTAGGTCGTGGACGTTGAGGTCGACGTGGTGGAGGAGGTTCATAACGTGGCAATGTAGGAAGAGAGTTTGGAATTGCTGGTCGATCATTGATGTTTGGTGGTGGTCCTTCGTTCGCTATTGCCGTAACTGTTTTCTCCGCAAGCTCAGCATAACGCTTTTTAAGCACGTCATCAGCTGATGTCGTGGAGACATCCATTCTTCGTTGGTGTTTTTATGCAAATGTTAACTAAAAGAAAAACAACTCTTCTTTTTATTCGAGAACATGCATCGGCGGTAAGAAGAAAAATAAAAGTTGCGACAGAACGAGAAAGAAAAAAAACCCTGTTCTTGCATCATCTTATTGCAATATTTGCTAAGGTTGTTTTGAGCGTGTGAGCAGACAAATAACATTTCGAGGAATTCAAAGAAAAATAATCACCTTGAGGATGTGGGTGTAGGTGAGAATCTCACCCACGCCCACATACACCCACTCTCAAGGTATTGACGTGGATTACATATTGAGACTGTAATTCCCTGACGACTTTAACTTTGCCAGACTCGCAGTCACATCCTCGCCCACAGTTGTTTTTCTGTTCTCTTGCAGCGTTTGATAAATTTTCTCAAGCACACAAAAAAAAACAAGATAAGAAATTGTAACTTTCCAAGTAAAATTATTTATCATTATTAAATCAACACTCGCATACATGCTGTCTCACCAAAAATAAAAACAAATAATTAATCTTATGATGAATACAGCCAATACTGATGTTAGTAATGAAAATGAACATTCAGCTGCTGTCGTACTACAAAACTCGAGTCAATATGATATTCTGACGTCATTTTCCAGTACTTGAGATTTAGTATCGATGAATATTTGCAATGATACCAATCTAAATGGTGACTTATCTTGCAGTATCAGCTAGTACTCCACCATATATTTGAGGTGTGGATATGAAGGAAGAAGTGACACCCACACCCACACCCTCTAGTATCTTCAATAGATATGTTTTATTGGAAAAGGGAATTTCATATGAACATTTATTTGAGAATTAAACAATCTTGATTATGGAGAAAAAGAAACTGAGAGAAGATTATTATTATTGATAGAATGAATATATGTCTTTGTGTTATTAGATAGACGAGTAATTGCTTTAGAGCCAAAGATCAAATGAATTTGATTGAGATCTCCAACTCCATGATCCGCCACAATTGACTCCTGAAGACCAATCGGATAACAATTCATTTAAATTATAGATAGTATCAGTAAATTGTTCTATTTGACAACAGTATAATGTAAAATGAATAAGTGATGGAAAACGATTAAAGACTAGTTGAAGTCCTTTTTGAAAATGTTCAATTGTTAGCCATGATGCTGGCTTAGCATCGACAAAAATTGTCAATTTTTTCAGTGGTAACGATGAAGATGATGAGTGAGAGTAAATTGTATCAACGACTTGAACCAATTGAAGAAAAGAACTTGTTCGATCTTCGCCATTAAAACGAAGTACTTCGAGATGATCAGCAAGATATTTGCAAAGTTCAATGTTCGATGATAAAGCAAGACCAAATGCAAGCGTTGCCTCAATTTCAAGTTCACAGAAACGTATTGCTCGTCGTGCAACATGAAGTAGAATAGGAAAATTTCGATTGATAGCATCTCTGCAATCACATGAAAGAATTTACACAATTAAATCAAGATTTTTGACTTACTTATCTTTTGTACAATCACCCAAAATTGATATTTTGCGAAGATTCGGCCAGTGAGAGACATTTTGTACAGTTTCTATCCATTCATCTTCTAAATAATCTGATTCGTCAATCTCTAACTAAAATTAAATATATTCGATTCAATAAGATTCTTCTACGAAAAATAATTTCACTTTGACTAATAGTTCGCTTTTCTTTCTTACTTCATCAACAGCGCCAATATCATCTTCTTCGTCTTCATTCGGAAGTGATTTAATATTATTCGGATAGTGAATAAGAATGTACTCATTTTGGTAAATCGAAGCTCGTCCAAATATCTTCATATAATTAGCGAATAAATCATTTAAATTTTGTTGATCAATTTTTTCTCTGTAGATAACCGAAAAATGAAATCGAACATTGCATTGTTTCAATTTTGACATAGCTAACCATTTTCGTACAATATCTGCCCTTGGAAAATCCGTACCTTCACTAAATCTCACATAACCGTGGATGATTAATTCTTCCAGTTGCTCACTACGATAGATCTCTTCTAAATAATCTAAAATCCATTGAATATTTGTGTGCACTTCAAGTTTGATACAACGTAATTGAGGTACGCAACTTGTATTCAATGGTATTTGATGAGATTGCATTGTTAAAACATGTTTATTGTGCATCATTCTAAATAACAGTAACGATTATTTTTTGTGAAAATGAAATTTTTCTTAGATACTTACTGAGGAAATTTAATTCGTAAATTACGTAATTTTGGAAGACGATTCTTGCTAAGTAATTCTACAAATAATTGACGTGAACATTGATCAATGAAGAGTGTGTGAAGATGCAAATGAGAAGACATAGAAGAAGAGATCATATTGACGTCATTCAAATAATTCTTGTCATATGCTGGCGAAATCTTCAAGTATAATGAACGTAAGTGAGGAAGTGAATCGAGTATTGAGACAACAAAGTCAATATCTGTCCATTTGTCGTAATCTGAATAATGATAATGATCGATATTCATATCAATTGTAAGTGATTCGAGTTTGTTGAACAATGGAAGAATATTGGCCAATAACGAATGATACAAATGAAGAGGAATATCTCGGATAGTGATCGCTTTTAATTTTGAAAATAAATATTTTTGATCATACATTCTATAGAGAAATGATTCAACTGCATCAGGAGTACGATGTTCGGATAGATGAAGATAAACAATTTGTGACGAATACTCTGGTAAAACGTATTCCATATAATCTTCATAAACGTTTAAACTCATTCGTCGATTATTAGGTAAACAAAGTGGATGTTCACGAATAATTGATGATAATCGACTATTCAGTTCTTCAAAAGCATTTAGTAGATCGAGTGGAGGCAGATATTCAAATATTGAACGAATTAGTTCAACGGGGAATTGTTCGAACAGTGTAGATGAACTATCTGTATTCATATTTTTCTCGACTGAATATTATCTGAGAAGATAATATAGACTATTGTCGGCGAATAAAACACAATGAACTCACAATATCGATAAATGAACAAAGTATGACAAATGAAAATAAGCCGATATTCATTGTCAATAGTGACCAATATTATGCAATGAAGAAAGGTGATTACCTGTTTTTCAAGTATTACTTAACAAATATAATATAAATACATAGCAAAAAAAAGATTATACTAAAGCTAATTTTTTTTTAATTTGCTAATTTTTTCTCGAAACTGAGATGAAACACAAGTTCTGAATGTAATTGAACTCATTATATCACTTGTTAAATAATCGAAAGATTCCATTGACAAACAATCAAATGCCATTTTTTTATTCAATAAGTCATGTTTAAATTCATGGGTAGTGCATGATCGATTCTTCGGGCGAAGTAATTAAATATAAGATTTTGCTGGAATGCTACTCGAGTACATATCTATGCTTATATGTACCCACGCTGATTTAATGATAATATCATTAATTATTTGAAGCACAGATCTAAATAAGTTAGCAATAATTAATAATTTTTCAAATAGATCACTCTGATATGAAGAATAATTCATTTGACCTAAACAATAGAAACCTGTTTTTTGAAACTAGGATAAATTAAAAATTAATGATTGATTGAATCGATCAGTTGTATCAAAATATTAGTAACATTGTTGATCTTATTAAGATCAAAATTTAAATATGAATTATGAACTAGATAATAAGCAATCAATGTGGCTGTATAAAAAGTTTATTATTATTCTTGATATATAACACAAATGTTAGCTAGCGAAGCGTCTCAAAAGTAGACGCCGTCGGGTCCACAATTTTCTGGACCCATTCAATAAAAAATTAAAGAAATTTAAAAAAAAAGATTATTTTGATAACATATTTCTTTCAATCCAGACCCGGACCCGACGGGCTCTACTCAAAAGAGATACTTTTTAATTAAACAGCATTGCTATTTAAACAAATGTGCACAACCATTAAATTATTCAAGTAGTTGACTCCTCTCCTATAGAATGTATGAGCTGTTCTTTTATTAGGTGACTGACTGTGAAAAATCTGTAAGTTTCTTTTTTCGCGACTATTTATCAAACACTTTCAATTGTTATGTTATTTTTTAAATAATTCTGATTTTGAATAGCTGTTCGTGAATATACATATATAGGGGTGTAAGTAGATCGGTCAAGCCGCCGCCGTCGACGGGTGAAAAAATTTCAATATTTTCTAGCCGCCGTCGCCGATCGATTCATCGGCTTACCCCTCTGATTGTTATAGTATAGTCGAGTTTATTGCGAGAAAGGAAAATAAAGAGAAAAAAGGTCAGCACGTCTGCAACTGCATACTACCTACATTATTTCTTTCTGATTTGTAGACTTTGATTATTAAAATGAATAATCTTCAAAAACCCAATATTTACAATGAATATTCGCCATTCAATGAATCAATCAAACAATATGGTTTGGACTTGTTCGATGAAATTCGAGAAAACTTATCACGCACCATCCAGTTAGGAGAATTGAATCCTGGCTTTTTAATTTGGTCACGCAACTTAAAAGAATTCATTTCAAAATATGGATTTTATTTTACCAAGATCGAACATCTTAAATTAATCAATTTATATCTTTCTGTTCTCTCCATTACTGATTTGAATTATATCTATGTTGAATTATGTTTTGACATGCTTCGTCACCTCCTTCGGTTTGTATTCGAGATCTTTTTCAATTCAATCGATAACATAGTAGAACGATTTTTTTAGAAAGACTCGTCTAATCACACGAGATGACTTGAACATTGATTGGAGGATATTATATTATTGGGCTCGATTGATTGATGATAATCATGATAAAATTCATGGATTAGTCATTCTACCCAAGTTCGTATGATTTTTTCTTAAAAGAGAGAAAAATATTTTCAGTTTTATTTAGCAATATAGACATTTCACTTGCACTCTGTGCTCGTCAATGTTCTCAATACTTTTCTGTAATAGCTACTCAAGAAATTCTTGATGAATTACGTCCACAAATGTGTCCTATGGGAGGAAGTTTTGCTGGCGTCATGAGGATGTTCTCATATTTCCTTCCTGTCAATTTACCTCCGAATCTGCATTACCAAGGATTTCAGTTTGTTTTCATTCTTTCCATTCTTTTTCTTGATAACCTGTGTATTATTTTAGATTATGGTTATCGGAGTTTTTCAATATTTGGCAAAATATTTACAATCAAGATGTGTGGAGAATAGTGAGTTAACTTCTTTACCACATGTATCATTCTTAATAATCAAATATTTAGCGTCTAATCGATATTTTTTCATCAGTGGCTTGGCATAATATTGGTTATATTGATTGGGAACCATGGATGTCACAAGTACATAGTCTTTTTTTTGTCATCTAATTCGAATAATAAAAATTCATCTCTATTAGATCTTCACACGAATACTGAGAGGATTTTCACTTCCAATGGGTAAACTACAAAAAACTCCACAAAAATATCCACACTTTGTCTCACATGTGGCAAAATGGATTATTGCGATGATAGGCAATCGTAGTTCGTGTCTACAATACTTGGCAGATCTGTTAGTTAGCATTCGAAGTTTCTATCATCCATCAAACGTGGGCATATTCCAGAAAAATCTAGTTGAATTTCTCCAGGAACTTACCATGCATTTTGTCGATCGAGTTCATCTGTGAGTATATTGATTGAATGTATATTATATGTAATGGATTTTCTAGAGAACGCAAAGCTCATCCTGTTTGGTCTTTTACACCACTGTCATCACATCGACTAACGGAAGAAAATATCACTGATTTTGTCAATTGTCTGAAAGAATATGTTTTTATATCTATTTTTAATCAGAATTATATGGAAACAGCAGTAGAAGCTTGTCATTATCTTTCTATACTTCGGCCAGAATTAATCATTCCATGTATCATTGAAAAGTATGGTATTTTTATTTGATCTCTTTGATTTATTGACTTATCTAATCTTTGTAGACATTTCTTGGCGATTGATAATATAACTGAACCACATCGATTTACATCCATCATTACTTGTTTAACACACATTGCTCGTCAAATAGTACAACAAACACCATCTTATAGTCGAGGTCAAATTTATGTTTTACCATTACTAATATCTGTATTACCTGGTATCGATCTGAATGATTTCAAGAAAACATCGGTAACATTAGAATTTCTTGATACTATGCTGATGCAAATCACATGTATTGATTGTTCATCGGCAGTAAATATTCGAACTGATTTAACTGAAGTATGAGTTCATTTTCAACTTGAAAAAAATAAATATGTTTTTTCTTGTAATAGATTGAAAGAGAAGTATGTCTATCGACATCGAAATTTGAAGATTTTATCAATGAATTTCTCAATCGAATATTTCATATCATTGAGATTTCATCAGCCGAAATATCTGATGCAGTAACGGCGGATGCAAATGATAATAAGTTGGACATAGACATCCAGCCAAAAGTGACTTCAATCCTATTCAATATTGTTCAACAATGTAGCAGTCCTATTTTTCAAGTATTTATCTTACTTGCTTCTGATTAGAATATTCTCTTAAATTGTGTTTATGACAATTTAGAAAATTCGAGAGAAGATTATGAATTTTCTTGGTAGTCAATGTTTATCACCAAAAGTACGAGATATCGCCAGTGGTCTCGTTCGAGCACTTGTCAAAGGTAACCCAGTGAAAACACTAAAATATCTTCTTCCTGAAATATGCAAATCTATTGAGAACAAATTTAACAGTTCTGAATCAACATTATTAACTGATTACAAAGATGATATAGAATTGACCTGGTATTTAATTGTCTTTGCTGAACTTCTTCGTGCTCATGGTGATGTTTTATTAATCTATAAACAATTGATTATGTCTGTATTTCATCAATGTATTCAAATTGTTAATAAGCATTCATATAAAGCAGTGGCTAAGGCTGCTATGAATCTAATTCAATCTCTTTCTTGTTCGTATCCAGTTGATTACCGACTGTTGGTCATCAATAGTGACGAAACATTCGACAATTTTTTACCAATTCGGGTTAGTTTTTGTTTTCTTTTTTTGAAATCTTTTCCATTGAATTGAATTGTTTAGCTATGGGGTCAATATGTTGATATTGATAAAGTTCAACCTCAATTTCACATTCCCAGTATTGATGAAATTGATTTTGTTTATGAATTTGTCGAGATATTTCTATATCCTGAATTGGCTCGATTGAATGAAAATGGTTTAAAAATGTCCAATAACGAACGACTGAGATCTCTCACCATTATCCAGTCGATTGCCGAAGCAGCCTTTTGTCTGGTACCTCCTATTGAAAGTAAAGAAGTACAAAATCTTACGATACAATCAATGGTTTCATATTATTCCAAATATCAAATTCGACTCTCTAAATATTCGACAGAACCAAGTAAGAAAAATCAATTCGTTTGACCTATTCGATTATTTCTTATCTTTAGAATACCCAGAGAATCTGCGATTGCGACTCTTCATCGATATTGGATTGCTCCTAGACAAACTCGTCGTAAATCATTCAGATGATGTTTTATCGATACAAAAAGCTCTCGGAGTAAATTGAAATGATCATGTCAATGTTTCATTCTGTATCGTGTATATTTTCATTTGTAGTTCTATTGGTTTATTTCTGATTATTATGGTATTTATGAGCACGGAATTTATGATTGGCCAAAAGATTTTAGTTCTCGAGAAAAATTATTAAAAAACAAACTATGTGGTGAAGGACAAAATCTTCGTTTCTTAATCATTCAAAAATTGGCTTTAAAGATCAAGGTAATTGAAAAGAATCAAGAAAACTTGATGGTCTTCTCTTTCTATTCTTAGGAACTTGAAACAACTTATTATGGTCCATTAAATGAGATTAATAAAGAGATTATATTCAAATTGTTTGAACTATCGATTAATCGATATAGTGAAGTAAGTTGAATTTGTTTTGTTTGAAAATCTTCATTTGATTAACTTTTAGGTGCGTCGCAAAGCACAAAACGACCTCCTTTATCTATTCAGTCGTATTCACTTCTCATATCAAGTGATTGTTGATCGTATTGTCGAATTACTCAAGAACACAAGTGAACCCGATCATGATCAAATCAAAGTTTGATATTTTTCATTTTTCAAAATTATTCTTCTTATATAAATTACCTAGGGCTGTTTATATTTGTTGCTCGGTAATAATTATTTCTTCTTACCAACGAAATATTCGTGGATAATCAAGGAAAAACTATGGCCATTGATCGTACATATGACTCATGCCAAGAAAACTAGTACTCACAAGCTGATTGAAGATATTTATAAAAACATTCGTCAAAATTCCATTACGAATATCATCATTCAGAATACCAATGAAAAATCTATTTGTGCAGCTAACGAGGGAACCACCCGAGGTGTCAAAAAGCTTTCGAGCTGAAATTCCGCCTATATGTAGAGGATATATAGACTAGAAAAAGCCTAAGATGATATGTGCGCAAGTTGAGATTTAGCTGAGATATCGACTTTTCACTAGAATTTTCTTATGAGATCCCATTTCCACCATAAAATTAAAGTTACGTGTTTTGATCTGAAACTTGGCCCAAATCAAGGCCTTAGTTAGAGTAACTCATCCACAAAGTTTCATAATTTTTGGACTAAGCATTTCCGAGATGTGAGTCTGTTAGCATTAACACAGTTTTTTACGGATATTGTGGTACGTATGAATATTTTAAAAACATTATATCTCGGGAATGCTTAGTCCAAAAATTATGAAACTTTGTGGATGAGTTACTCTAACTAAGGCCTTGATATGGGCCAAGTTTCAGATCAAAACACGTAACTTTAATTTTATGGTGGAAATGGGATCTCATAAGAAAATTCTAGTGAAAAGTCGATATCTCAGCTAAATCTCAACTTGCGCACATATCATCTTAGGCTTTTTCTAGTCTATATATCCTCTACATATGGGCGGAATTTCAGCTCGAAAGCTTTTTGACACCTCGGGTGGTTCCCTCGTAAGACTCTATGGCGTTCATTAGAAACAAACGAAATGCAACAAATTGAAGAATATAATCAAAACAACATTCAGTCCTACAATCGTCTGATGGAAACACTTAGTTTATTATTAAAAGATTCTTCGTTGTAAGTTTGATTGCTTTATCTTTAAATAATTTTTTCTCTGATGATTATTGAGGACATGGAAAGAACAAAAGATCACATTATCATTATTATGTAATCTTCGTCAAAATCGTGTGCCAATGCCATTATCCTGTATTGAAACTTTTCTCGATTGTCTCATTCATGATCATATAGAAATACGAAGAGTTTGTTCACAAATATTAATTAATAAATCAAAGTTTTCTCTTCAATTTTTTTCAGTTAGCTATCATAGGAATTATTTCAATATGTCGTTTGCAAAAGCCACCACACATCTATGTAGAAAAATCTCTCAAAGAAATTTTATCTAACAATGGTAAACCACTTCCTCATATTACTACTGATCAGTGCCATCCGGGTGATCGAGAGGATAACTTATGGTTGACATTTAATGATTATAAACCACCGGAAACACAAATCGAATGGGAAGAAACATGCTTTTTAGATAAACCCTTTCATGGATATTATACTTGGCCAAAAATAATTAAATACCCAATGAATAAACGAGTACGTTATACAAAAGATCATGAAATGCCCAAAGACGTAACCATTTTATATGATCGTTTTATGAATAAACAATTTGTAAGACAACTCACACAATTGATGATTTTGAACGAGAATGAAGAACAAAAGAACTTTGATAAAGATCAATTTGTTATGTTTAAAGTAAATAGAAAAGTCCTATGATTTTTATATAAACTAACTTGAATTTATTATCGCTAGGGTCTATTTCGTAATTTTGGTTTGGCATTTTTTGATAATTTCATGGAACAATTGAACGAACTCGTTCATGAAAAGATCACAAAAAAACAAGAAGGTAGTCATCGAGTAGCTGCACAAATCGTAGCAGGAATGATTTGTGGCTCAAAAAATTGGACATTACAAATGGTAAGAGAAATGGATTAATTTAATTTAATTATTGACTTATCATTTTCTTTAGTTAAATGAACTATGGGAAAAACTCACGCCTTTCCTTACCGAAATTTGTAATAATCTTAATTCCGAAATAAAACCGCACTGGAACAAATGTTTCTTTTATATCATCGTAAGTTGTGTCTATCACTGTGATCATTTAATATTTTTTTGTTATTTAAAGGTAAATAAAGATCCGCGTCGAATGTTTCGCGTAATTCATTTTTTGTGCACACTGGTTAATGCAAAATCAACATTGAATACATTTAATGAATCTGCACGTTGGCATTTAATTCGAAACTTAGACAAATTTCACTGGCGTATACCGTCTGTTTGGTGTGAAGTGTATAAACACATTGCAGAATTACTCGATCATTCATCGCTGAGTGTTCGTATTCGTATTGCTGAGTTAGTGTCAAATTTGAAATTTGTCTTTAGATCAAATAATTTTTCTTTCATTAGTGTATTAGCATTGTCAATGAGTCATGATGTTACATTGTTCAATAATCAATCGACTCGTCAACCAAATATTAATGTATTTCTCGACACTATATCTGAACGATTGAATCAAGCCATCGACATTTGTGAAGGATTACCAATAAATCTGATTTCAGATCAGATTCTTAAGACTGATCTCGAAACTCAGAAAGCTTTCAATTTCATTGAAACAGGTAGAAATATAACGTTCGATAGTTTGGCATGTCTTTTCTTTCGATACAATTTAGTGGTACTGACGAATTACTATATATTTGACTCGTCTCAGCAACCGATCAAAAATGGAATTATTCGTCTTTTTCCTTTCGTATGTAGATAGAAATAGCTTATGAATGGAGAAACATACCAATTAGAAAAATGTTCTTTTTTAGCTTTGTGAAATCAAGAGTGTTGCAGGATGTGATGAGAACTTTAAAGCATTGTTGACAGCTAGTCGACTATGTGTTGGAATCAGTTATTTAGATTTCTCGTTTTTAAATACATTCGTTCAACAACTATCACAAGTATTAAATCAGTTGAGAAAATACATAGAATATTGTGTTCTTCTTTCGTTCATATTCGTAGATTTGTGTAAGCACTAAATGGCATGCAAGTCGAGCGGCTATTGAATTTGTTCAAACTATGATTTTTTGTAATCTATTCAATGCACGTCCTTATGTTAAACAAGTACATGAACTTGTTCTCAACTGTCTCTCTGATGAACACTTCGAAGTGCGAATAGCTGCACGAAGTACTTTATCTGATTTATATCAATGTGGCTACATTCAAATAACATCAAAAGAACTAGTACGATAATCTCTTTTCTTTTTCGAAAAAAAAAATTTCAATTGATTTTTTATTTTCAAAGAACAATTTTGGTTTGATGAGCAAAACTAATTATTTCACCAAGATCGATGGTAAGAAAGTAATCCTATCGAATAATATGACCAAACGTCATGCTGGTTAGTAAATTAATTTAATCAGGAAAAGTTTAACATAACATTCATTGTAGGTGTTTTGGGACTTTGTGCGATCGTTCTTTCCAGTCCATATGATATTCCAATTCACGTTCCAGATGCATTGATGCTTCTCTGTGAACATTTGGACGATCCTGATCTAATTCAAGTATGTATCTTCTAATCTATTTGTATACATGTAGATGAAAGCTTTGATACTTAGAAATCGATCAAACAATGTTTATCAGAGTTTCGTCGCACACATCACGACTCATGGCATGAACATCGAGAACGATTTACTCAAGATCAATTGACAATTTTAGCCGATGCACTAGTTTCTCACAATTATTATATTTGAGAGTTTTGATGTGGATAACAGTATTTTATTCTCTCAATTTTCTTCATATAAGACTAAGATTACGTATAAAGAATAAAAAGAAGGCGAGAATTTAAAATTACTTCGAATGCATTTCTCACATTTAAAATGGGTAACTAGTGCAAAAAGAACAAACAAAGAAATTTATTACAGTTAGCTGATTGAGTTTTAAATTACTAATGTTCATTATCACATTGGTTAATATTGTAAAAGCTTCATCATTGCTTATCACAGTCGAAGTAAACTGTCTCTGAAAAGAACAAAATTTTTGGATTTTATTTATACAATCCTGCTCATACTTGAAAGAGGCAAAATTGTTTGCGGTGGATATTCTGATTGTTGGTATGGTGACGAATCATGATTTTAAGGGTGTTCATAGGGTGGGATGTGGGTGTCGCTGTGGATCTGAGTGGGCGTGAGTGAGTGTTGTACTCCTCTCATATTCACAATCATATCCATCCACACCCTCAAAAAACACAAACACATACTAATCATCCATAATAGAATAATATTACTCGAAAGAAAAAATATTCATAATATGAAAAAATGAACATTAACTTTATCTTGTATTTATTCATTCTCAATTTTGTTTTCTTGAAAACTAAAATAAAATCTGATTATTATATCTCTTCGATAATACAAGCTCTGAGGGTATTCATAGAAGTATCTTGTTTGGAAATATATTTAAGATTTTATATTATGATATTTAATCAAAAGTTTTATAATACGATTTTTTTTGTGGATGTAGACGCTGATGTAGAATAAATATCGCCTAGTTATGTCTACAATCGTCTTTATCCTTAAACATTATCTGGCAATCGCATTGATAGTCTTAGAAGTGTGTTGTCTTTTAACTTATAGTGACAGTCAGTAAAATCAGCATACACTATTATCACACGATGATTCGTTTGTTGTCTTTCCGCAGTTAATTTCTGGTACAAGAACTTCCATATATCTGGTTCTTCACTTTGTAATCGATGATCTGAATACCACACCGTTACGTCACAGTAATTTTCTTTCATAAGAATACGTTTTATAATAGCTTCAATATCTTCAATTGTCGTCAATTTACGACCTCCAACACGAATAGTTGATATATCAATATATCTAATTTGATTATTATTTAATTGTTCAAATAATAATGCTTTTGTTAGCCATCGATTTACTTTATGAAAAAATTTCTTTATTTTATTTATTTGCAATAATGAATAGTATTCATCGGAAATAACATTATCAATTTCTATCGATTCATAATAATTTCGACGAATACCAATAAGTAATTTTCGTAGGTCACTTCGAAATTCTCCGTATATAGTCAATAGATTACAAAATTGTTCTTGAAAATCATTTGATCGTTTATTAAGTATACGACTTGAGAAATTCTTAGGAATTTTTTTAAATATTTCTACTAGATGTTTTATCCAAATATCGATGTCCATAATCATAGATTCAATATTTAAAGTTTGATCATTAATTAGATTAGATGAATCACATAATTCTGGCTGATGATCATTGTTATAAAGTGATTCTAGACAACACATTGTGTATTGTAGCGGTTGATGAAAATTTTCATTTGTCTGCCAACTTTTTATTCTATTAAAAACGGTTAATAGTGTTGTATTATGATTGTCTATGCATGTTTCCGACCCAAATATAGTGATGTCAGTCAAACTACTAATTTCATCTTCTTCACGATCAGTCAGTACGAAATCTTTCTCATTATGTTCAAGTCGATAAGCAATATTTCGTAGTAAACTATCCAATGCATGAGTAGATTGATCGTTTGGAATCGATAAAATACATAAAATTTCAAAACCCCAAGTAGTTTTCATAATTATATGAGTTGCACATGAAGAAGATGTAACAATTTTATCTATATCTTCACTTATTTCTTCTTTACTTACATATGCATAGTACAAAAAACGAGTATTCTCGTTAATAGATTGTGTATAATCAATAGCAGAACTAATTCCTGATGGTTGAATAATACTAAGAAGAATACTTTGTAAAAGTCCATCATCAAAATTTATCTCTTTTAAAACATCGATTATATTATTAAATTGTGCACCAGAAAATATTCTACATATAGAATGTTGAGTAGTCGATTTTATTTCATATGATTTTACGGAATATTGATCAATCAATTTATCTTGCGATACAATATAAAGTGTTCCTAATCGACCAGAAATATCAACTACTTTTCGTTCAATAAAATGTGAACTTAATTTCATTGTAAAATAAAATATAGTCAAAAACATTAATAGTTTTGCAATGCATGAAACTTTTTTTTCTATTCGAAATAGAAAATTCTGATTGTATGAAAGAAATAATAAAAAGAAATCTCTTATCAATAACCTTGAAAATGCCAAGCTTATTCTCTTCTATTTTGCATTGAATTATATATAACTGTCACACTGTAATATAATATATAGACTCAGATTATTTTAGAAAACAAATCATTGTTTACTGTATATTTTTTCATACAAACTAGAAATGAAACAATGTCATGTGTTTACATTTTTTTTGTTCTTCTTATATTTTCGTTGTATTTTAACATTTCATTCAACTTTATTTTTCTTCTAATCATTAAAATTTTGTTGAATTGCTGAAAACAGAGTGAGTGTAGTTGTTAATAATGAAGTGATTTCTCACGTTTACTTATTTTCATTTCTGTTCTTATTTATGAATAATTTTACAGCTTTAAATTTTCATCAATTATTTTTATAAAAACAAAATTTATGTATGAAAAAATTCTGCGAGGAATAAAAAAAAAAATTTTATTTCAAAAGATCAGTTATTTTCATTCTTTGACTTTTTTTATTTTCATCAATAACAATTGCATCGTCTTCATTTCAATACATTATGATTCCAAAAATCTACTATTAAGACTCATTTTTAAAAGAGAAGACAACGGGGTTTATATGATCCTAGAGGGAAATATATAATTAATTGAGTTTATAAATGAATTCATTCTAGAAATCATGATGAATATTTCAAATGTTCGTAAGTGATAGATCTCCTGAAATCGTTTGAACGATGGAAGATTTTCTTTATATTTGGTTCAAAAAAAAACAAATAAACAGAAATGTACAGAATTCTATACTTTCTTCTTCAAGTCCACTGAGAATGAAATCTGTCAAAATCGAACAAACTATTCTTTAATTTAAATGGTAAGAATGCAATGAAATAATCTGTTAAAACAAAAAAATTAACAAAAAGTCGAATTTGTTTTATTTTATTTAAAATTCAAAATTGAAGAGAAAAAACAAATTCGAAATTTATCTAAAAAAAAATATATTTAGTTGAAATTCAATATTCTATTTCAATTTTAGAATTAATCATTTTGTTTTATTCTCAGAAGTAACAATATTTTTTAGTCAAATTCTTTATAATATCATCAGTTTCATGTTGAGTTTTCATTAATTGTGTGAAAACATATGAACTATTTTACGTACATAGTATTAATTAACAAAGATGATGTGTTTAAATAAAACATGTAATTATTAGTAGCAAAAGAAAGATGTTTTCTGAAATACAAATAATATTTGTATCATTCAGTAATCATACAATTAGACGAAGTTCTAAAGTATTATTACAAAATTATTTTCTTCTATCTATTTCTTTATTGTCCATTATGATTGCAATTTTTTATCAACAAATTCAATTTGATTTTAGTTCAGTTTAGTATCCATAGTGCAGTGAAAACAAAAAAATATGACGTGTTTCATGTTATTTTGAAGTTTATTTTATGTTCTATTTTAATATTCTTCAGTCATTCTATTTAACATCTGTAAATATTTGTCATTATTTGCAAATGGTTCGCAGCAAGAAGATCTGTTCGATTTATTGGCATGTGATTTTATTTACATGTGGAATTATTCCTTTACTGATTCTTATAAATAGGATTGTTCAAGATCAAATAAATTGTTCGATTGTAATTGAAGCATTTGGATCAAGTTGTCCTATAACTTATCCTTCGATTTTGATATTCGAATATAAAATGTTATTATCATGTTCGCTTTATCAATTCAAATTAATTTGAGGATGTGGATGATTAACAAGAAGATTCATTCATCCACACCCGCTTAAAAATCTTTATGAGTGAAAGTGAAATATATCTGCAATATATTGTAGTAAGTCTTGACCTCACTCTCACCATCTTGAGGGTGTGGGTGTGAGTGTGGATGAATAGAATAATATTTACACTCACATTCACTCCCTCAAGTCATAAGAAAAGAGTTCTTCCCACAAATGACAATGAGATTACTAGAGAGTCAGCGATATAATGCTCCGCAATGGTCTACTTTCTAAACGCTATTCTTTATATTTTCGATCTTGCGCCGCACTCTTGCCACATACACAAATCAGTTTATAGCGCATAAAATGCTCGGCTAATTGAACGAACAATTTATTTTGACATACCACAAATTTATATGGAAAAAGTCTGTTCTTTGTTCTGCTCTATCCTCGTTTTGAAAACTTTTCATTAAAATCCTTTTTAATTTTAATTTTATTGTGCTAAATAAAAAATTGTTACACATTAAGATTTATCATCAAGTTATAAAAAAAAAGGTTTTCTCTATCATTTCGATACGAATAGAATGAGAAAACTAAATTATATCAACTCATCTCTTAAACAGATCGCGTATTAGAAACTCTTCATTGTACTCAAATATCTGCGCTTGAGCTTTGTTCGGAAGAGTACACTAACAAACATACAAACAACTGCGTTAGAAAAGCGTTTTATATTTATTCATATAGAAGAGGTTAAATGATTCGTTTTATCAAAAAACGTAGTTGAAAATAGTTCATTTTGAAGCATTATATCGTTGACTGTGAAGTAAGCCAATTATCTTTCGTGGGAAGAACTAATTTCATACGACTTTGTAGAGGTTTTCACAGATTAATTCTTTCAAAAACAACTGCAAACATATACGTCCAAATACTCTCAAAGTCCTCAAACTATCACTTATACTACAGTATTCGTTAGATGATACTTTTATGATTCATATCAATCCGCTTTCTCTTTCGTTCTGATATATTCTACTATTAACTCAATCTCATCCACATCGATTCTAGCCACATCTTGACCTTTACACCAACCAGAATTCTCGCTATACTCGCACATACACCAACACTGATGCTATTCATACACTCCAGCGCAACTACGCAAATTCTAGTCACATCTTTACGCTAACCCTCGCTAATGCTAGCCACATCTACACTCTCACACATACTAAATCTAGCCATATCTTCACCCTTACATCCGCATTCAACTTACGCACATCATCATCCTCATCCATACGGATCTAACGCACATCTTCACCTTCACACATACCAATACTATCCACATCTTCATCGTCACTCAGACAAATCTTATTCGCATCTTCACTCACATCCATACTAATCTTTCCCACATCCTTAATCACACTCATACAAATCTTATCCACATCCATACGAATGTTATGCATATCCCTATCCTCACCCACACCGATCTTATGAACCTATCCAAACACACTCACACTGATTCAAAGCACATATTCACCCACACCAACACCAATATTATGCATATATTTCTCCTCACCCATGCTAACCTTCTGCACGTTTTCATCCATACCCACACCGACACTACGTACATCTTCACCCACATCCATACCGATCTTACTCACATCACCACTCACACTCGCACGCACACAGATCCTTCTTTTTACTTAGCAAATCAAAAATACAAATAACTAAACAAACACAACAGCAAACAACAAACGAACGGATTTAAAAAGATCACAGCGCTCTAACAATCCGGCGTGGTGATCATCAAAACTTCACCATGACTGGATCAACATAAAATTAAACCGCTCATTGGTAACAAGCACCATCGATCTCGACTAGAGATTTTCGATTTCCATCTAAACGAATATGTGCCACATGTACGCCAACAGTAACATAACGAAATGCCGAAAAACCCAAATACCAGCACGAAATGACTGCAAGACGCCAATCATGTTAACTGCTTTCCTTCACTTCAGACTCCTGAAGGTTTTCTCCATTATTTAATTTCAGACAAATTTGTCATCGATTCCCTCAACAAAAACTGGATCTCCAGTGCGCCGAAGAGACCATGTGGATCCCTTGTGCGAAGAGAAGACGACTGTGGATCCCTTGTGCGAAGAGAAGA
>CAJNOI010000295.1:72726-85499 GCA_905250115.1 Adineta steineri
CTACGTTGAAAATCGTCGTTTAATTATACTACCTACATACAACAAAAAAATGTATAATATTATTACATACATAAATATTTTATAAAATAATCGAATCTTCCAATTATCTTCAATGTATCGAAGTGTATTAAAGGACGCGACTGGATTGTTGAGTAAAAATATTGCGGATCAAACTATTCTCGGATTTTTCCGATGAAATTCGTTTTCATTTGTGAAATCATCGATCTAGAGTATTTAAAAACTATAAGAGAGCTTTCACTAATTATCTATAGTTAAAAAGACAATTAATTCAGTCTATTTTTTACTGATTTAACTACAAATATAATAACGGTTATATAGAACATAAGCAGTATTGAATATAGAATAATTTCAAAGTAAATGTTATACTATAGAATTAACTGAACAAATTACTGTTTGATAGCAGTAGATGCAGTAAAAAATACTTCACAAAATCGTATAAAAATATACATCTTATCTCAATGATTATAATATTTCAGCCATCAATATGTGGTATATCTATACATAAGTAATCTATTAAATGAAAAGAGTTAGACACTATTAAATCTTTCTTTCATATCTCATCTTACTAATAGTAAAAGTCGAAGTTCTTCTGTGGTGATAACGTACACTGCAATGAATTATACAGATACTGGACCTGAACAAAATATTGAAAGTATTCTTGCTCATTATGCTTTTGTTCGTTCTCGAGGTTCTTATTTTTAAAACTTTAGATGAAGTATTTTTTATGATAAAATCCTTATATTTTTGTGTTTTTCAATAAATGAAACAAATCACTAATGTCTTTCTTCAGTCGATGTAAATAAACATAGAAGTATTTATATGAAACAAAGTCGTATGATAGTCAATATATTCTCGTTTGTTATTCACGTTATGAATGGACTCATTTTTATTTCATCATTAATACCATACACACAATTAATATTTAGGCAGTATACAAGTTTTTCTTTCTTTCTTTTTTTCATCATTTTATACAAAATAAACATCGTTGTTTTGAACAACTTTTTTAGTTATTGTTTCTCTTATAATATCGAGTTTGTTAATATTCTCATTATCGATCTTTTTTCATTGACTTATGCGTAATTTTTTAAAAACAAGTATTACTAGGTCATTGATCATTTTTTATTTGAGTGAAATTTGAAATTAAAAACAACCTTGTAAATAACTCGGACTGATCAACAGCTCATTTTCATCACATAATAAAGACAAAACCATACAAATTAGCGATATCTGACTATTCATTTGTTTATAAGTCTATGTAAAGGTATGGATGTAAGGGGAGTCAACACTCATACTCACACCTACATCCACATCCTCAATGATTACTTTTATCTTATTTAATATCATCATATTCATGTTTCCACGAGAAGTTGATAGTAAGCAAACTAGCTGTAATAGTATGAAATGAATGTATCTGTGATGATTGAACTCTTTTCATAACAAAAGTCGAAAATTTTAAGAAGTCAATTAGTCTCGCCAATAAATAAACATTGATTGCATTAAGTCTGTTCTTGGCTAGTTGTTTTTTATCAAAAATTTGTATCAGTAAATTAAAAAAATTCCATACACTCTATAAACAATTGTATAATGAAAGCCATCTCATCCTTGTACTTCAGATCAGAAAAACTGTATTCCGTTCTTCAAGTTCTCGATTCAAATGTATCCAGAAAAAAACAGATTTATATTGTTCAACTTCTATCATTTTTCTAAATTAATGGTAGACGTATTCTGATATTAAATCTACGTTTTTTACATATCTCACCCACTCATTACAATGGATGATGGCAACCAAAATACATTTTTCGTCAGATGGTAATTGAGCAAGAATCGTTGTAGTGTATTGTTTTGAGGTAATATTGAAGCAGAATAATTAATGATGAATTATATTTATTAAACTAACATATTCAATCACTCATAAATGTAATGAATGAAGCTTTTTGTTTGTCATTCGATTTACCACGAGCAAATGCTGATGCTAGAATTTATTTCGATATAACCAATGTCTGTAGTTTTTATTGAATTATATTAATGAAAGCTGAACATTTCTGGTTTGAAAGTGTTATTGTTGATGATCGTGAATAGGAATATGTTTGATAACAGTTTTTGCATGCAAATTTTTTATTATTTTTTTCGTATCTATCTGGACCTAATATATTAGCTGGTGATCCAAAGAATTTCCAGTATGATGTAGATGTATTTTTATCAACAACAGTGCTATTTTATAATTCCGATATAGTTCATAAATATTCTTCGTTCAAAACTATACGAAAAAAGCAATGCTATATTTGTTAAGATAAAGAATAATACTCTTTGTACTATATGTTTCGAAAATATTTGATCTATTATTCATAACAATATTTATTAGTTGTGCAAATAAAGATATAGATGAAGATGATGGAACATCAGGTGGAATTGAAGAAGATTCAGAAGAGTTCATCACTGAATCACAATTTCATTTATAATAAAATAATTGAAAAAGAAAAACAATGTGTTGAGAACGACGATGAAATGCAAGTGAATGAAATGAAAAATGATTATTAATTCTAATACAAAGACAAAACAATTCCTTTGTTTTATTTTCCTATGTGTATTTACTAATTCGTTCAAATAGCAAGTCTATCAGAAGAGTGTGAGAAATTAGTTTATTAAAAAAAACATCTATTACATTATAACATAACTGCCATTTTGATTGTCATCCTTTTCATCAGATGAAAATATATAGTACGATGAAACATTAAGATTAAATCAGTAAAGTATATTTGAATTAAAAAATATCGAATTGACTCGATGCTATAACTATTAGACAACACGCATCAGTTGTACACTCGAAAGGCAAAAGAATATATTTTATTTTTATCTAGGCATGAAATTCTTTTCTAAACATGCTCAACAACTAATAAATTCGATGTTTCAAATGGATGATATCCATGTGATGGGTGCCTTTCTACATTCAAACTATAAAACATTGAGATTTGCGATATTGACTCAGATTATTGCCATCAAGTATGTCGAGATGCCATTGATAGTATTCAAGACAAAGACATATTAGCTTCTGACCCTAAGTAAAAACGACAAAAATTATTTATGGAATCTTTGATGGATAACAATATACGAGCAGCAAAAGGAAAGATATTAAAACAAACAAAAGATGAAGTTGATAGATACATTGAGTTTGTTGTTCAGGACAAAGTATTTCTTGATCTACTTGATTTTTGTCGAAAAAGAAAACGAATCTATTTTTTCATTTCATATGGTTCCACAGCAGTGGAACAAGAACTTCGTGTTACAGATCAGATTGTCTCACAATTGCGATCTACAATTGAACTGTCAACAGTTAATAATATATTATTTCTACGACCAATTGAAAATAATAGAATAAAGCTGCCAACTGTGTAAAATATTCTTTACTAACCTTTTTTCTCTGTTATTGATATTTCTTGTTGGCTGACTAGGAAATAAAATTGTGTCAGATAAATTAATCAAAAATCTAGTGCACTGCATATTGCAAATATTACAAAACTAAATTCAGTTTTTAATAAAGATGATATTCTAACAATTAGTGTCTATACCATCTAAAAAAGACCAAGACGAGGCGAAGTAGTAAAATATTGGCTCTGTTCGCTCTTTGCATCATTCACCTTTTTCATCAATTGAATTTTATGTTGATCAGAATAAATCTAAATTACACATGTTATTTAAGTAAACATAACTAATGATTAAATTCACGTCCAAGTTAGTTTTAATTAGATTTTCAAAATTATAAGCTTAAATTCAAGAGTATGTGTTCTGGTTCAAATGATTTAATTGCTGCCCATTTAAATATATTTGTGGTGAAAATCAATAATTTCACCACAGAATGGAGATTTCATTCGATGTAGGTCATTACATATTGTTTGTCCATCGAATCAAATATGTTCCAAATCACATGGTAATCAATATGCTTGTTGTATTTTTCCTCAAGTTAATGTTTACTTCATTATTGTTTATAGCTTTGATCTAAATAATCTTCATACGGTGTATATTTTGATGATGATCAATATTGTTGTCCAAATGGCACAAAATGTAATCAGAACTCTGGCATAAGCATTAAATTACAAGTCTTCGTGATAAATTTTTCTTATTTCTTGAAAATAAAATTCTTGGTCTTTTAATATATGATTGACTAGAATAAAAAATTCATTTTTTTCGCTTTAACAAAAGTAAATTTCTGTTTATGAAAATAAAGTATAAATTTTGTAAATTATAACAATGACATACATTAATTAAAAGTTATTTCTCAGAAGCACGTTTATGGGTTGCACAATTAATGCAAAAGATAATTGAGAAAAATGACGATCTGTTAATATGCTTCTTTTTAAGTAATTGCTTCTCTTAATCTTGTATTAATTATTTCGTAATAATTGAAACGAAAATCAAATCTTACTCATAGTTTCTTTAAATTGCCAGCTATTTTTTTTTAAATTAAAGTAACTTACATTGTAAAAGTTGCTACAATTCTAATTAGGCGAAATTTCTATTTGAAATATAACCATTTGCATAGATTCTTTCGCAAATTAGTTATAATCCTTAGACACTAACATAGATGGTAGGAGTGTAGTTGTGGGTATCTCTTCTCTTAATTAACACCCACACTCTCCGTAAAATATCAGATTTCACTCAATTGTTTATCGTAACTACCAGTCCAAATAATAAAAGTTCCTAGTTCGATTGATCTTTAACAGATTATTCCATCAAAATTGTTACTTTTCACTACTTTAATTCTGAAGTTTACGTTGCTTTGTAGGGTGGGTGTAATTAGAATTATTTTATGAACTCTATGTTGATTATTAATTTCTTTTTTATCTATTTAAAATATGGAAAATATTATATGATTCGAGATATTTTAATTAGATCTCCTTCCTACAGATATAAATTTGAATTTATTTAATTCAATATTAAACAAAAACCCTCAGATACCGAAATCAGAAGAATTATTGAAGAAAACCAAATAAGAACTAATGATAATTTCACCAACAATCTCTTTTCATTATTATTGTTGTATTTATTACATTTAAACAAAGTACAATTTGTATATTTGATCAATTTCTGATAATCGAATCAATCAAGCATTGTTTACAAATATCATTAACTTTATTTCTTTACAAGTTCGATGGAAGACATTATCCCAGGAAAATCTTTTATTTTATGAAAAAATAAAATTTCATAGAATCGTGGCGTCATTATTTGAAATTAATATTTACGAGTTTGAATGTAACTTTCTTTATTATCTGTTGTCTTCACATTCTCAAAATTGTCTTTTGCTGTTTTTATTCTTCATGTTATTTAATACAATCAATGTGTTCAAAACATTGTTTAGTTGTGTACAACTATATGCAAATACATTTTATCGCGATTGATGACTCATATTATCATAAAAACTCAATACGTATACAATCTTAATCCAACAGAATAAAAAAAAAGCATATACAAGCTAGATAATATGCGATCACTCAACCATAACTCGCCGTTGTTTCAGTGATCAAATGCACGAAACATGTGCTTTCATTTGCTTGACGAACGTCGAAGCAAGTTAATAGACAAATTTTCACGTATCGAAATTCAAATTTGTTATACATTGTTTTAAAATGCAAGTTAAGTCAAGAATCTCGTATGAGACCACTTATAAGCTACAGAATAGCTTATAAAGTGTATGAATACCTTAATAATAAATTTATACGAGAGAGCTCTCATATATTTTGCTTGAGGAACGAAGATAAAGAGACATTGATTATTGTTTGACAAAAAACACTAGCAAACATTCTTTATAAATATAAATTGCTGAAAAACAACGTTGATTCTAACAAATATCAAAACAGAGCGTCTAATTTAGCTTAATTATTATTAAAAAATTACAAATTGCTTATGTAAATATTGGCTTTTGTAATGCAAATATGTTTTCAAAAATATTATTATCCATTCCTATCACTTATTTGAAATAATTTAACGAATGAAATATCAATGACTTCAAAATTTATTGCTAATGTTTGAAATAAATTATATTTCAAGAAAAAAAACTAGCTTGATGTTTAGAATATTGTAGCTAAATATAATAATGATGAAATTTATTTTGAACAGTATTATGCGTATAAAGCTTGATTTAATGAATGAATATCATAAATAAAAAGATTAATTCATTATTCGAACAATAATTTCGTCGTTATCTTTTATTGTGAAATAAGTTTCGTAAGTAAACATACGAAAAACAGACAAGATTGATCAGTTTTATCTTTTCATTTCGTAGCGAGCAAAATTTGCTTGTGTTACACCATGATCTGATTTAGCAACAGCGTATTCTACTCATATAATTCTAAATAACAAATACTCTTCTTCTATTCTTTCGAAATAAGACCGTGTTCTGGTTGAATACACAGCTTACTTTAATTAGTAATTCTTTTCTTTCCTTTGAAATAACGTCGTGTTCTGGTTGACCACTCAGCATACTTTAGTTGGTAATTCTTTTCTTTCCTTCAAAACAATGTCGTGTTCTGGTTGATTACGCAGCATACTTTAGTTAGTAATTCTTTTCTTTCCTTTGAAACAAGACCGTGTTCTGGTTGAATGTATAATCGATCACATTAATACTATAAAAAGGGACTATTTACTGTTACTCGATACCTACACTCTTATCTTCATTCAACAGCAAACAAATGCAATCATTTTGTGTACCAATTCTGGTTGTGGCTCTGACTGTAATCATTACTGTGCAGCCGTCGAATGCAAGAGACTCCTCTTATTTTCAAGCATCACGTCGACACTTTGATCGAAACCAACTTAAGCGTGTGCTGATGAATTACTTATCAAGGAATATCGTCGAAGAATCAGACGAAGATAATGATTTATTACAGAAGCGTGATAATACAGGTATGATTCTTCTACTCATATATGGAATTATTCTTTTCCTAGCGAATAACGAATAAGTACGGAGGGAAGGGGGGACGATGTCAGAATTTTGCCAATAAGACTATTGCTCATAGAACATTAGTTAGCGGCATTAATGATTGAATTCTGAGGGATCTGCTGGTCGAAGTGAAGTAGATAGAGGCATATTAACTTGAGATTGTAGGCGTGTGGATGGTACGAATACGAACTGTTGACTATACATTTATACTGTAGAAAGATACTCTCTCATTTTATATCTGTATACTACAGATTATCAATGCCATATAATATTTCTTTTTATAGTTAGTCCTTGGACCCAATTATCAAGTGCCGGTTGGGTGGAATGTTATTGGCTTTCAAGTGTATACGATAAAACAACAACGGACGCCTGTAAACAGGCTTGTCTTGGAGTAACTGGTTGCAATGCAGTAAACTTAAAGCACAGTGAACACCGATGTGATTTCGAAAAATGCACACCAGGCACACAAAAAGTCAATGCCGATGCCGATCATGAGGCACATATCATGACAAGCGCACGTGAGTACTGTGTCTATGCAGATGCATAAGAGAAACATAATATAAAGATTTGAGATTTAATGTCTTTGTTATTTAATCAGATTTAGTTTGTAAACACTTGACATCATCAAAGTCTCACGATGAATAAAAGTATTCATCTTTATTATCCATCGCAAGGTAGTAACAATGAGAAACAAAACAATTTTCAAAAGCAGTTTTATATTTTTGAGTTGCTCGAGAAAAAGAAAAATCTGTCCGAACTATAAAATCGGAATATTTGTAGAGTTCCCGTTATAAGTGTTAGCTTTTAGGTGTTTCATTGCTTTTCCCTAAATATTCTTCATACATTTTTGTCGAGTTTTTGCGACTGTTGCACCTATATACTATAGATTATCAATGCCATATAATATTTCTTTTTATAGTTATTCCTTGGACCCAATTATCAAGTGCCGGTTGGGTGGAATGTTATTGGCTTTCAAGTGTATACGATAAAACAACAACGGACGCCTGTAAACAGGCTTGTCTTGGAGTAACTGATTGCAATGCAGTAAACTTAAAGCACAGTGAACACCGATGTGATTTCGAAAAATGCACACCGGGCACACAAAAAGTCAATGCCGATGCCGATCATGAGGCACATATCATGACAAGCGCACGTGAGTACTGTGTCTATGCAGATGCATAAGAGAAACATAATATAAAGATTTGAGATTTAATGTCTTTGTTATTTAATCAGATTTAGTTTGTAAATACTTGAGATCATCAAAATCTTGCGATAAACTCACACCTACACCTACCCACAATTAGTACTTAAGTATTGTAAATAAAACATAAGGTTACTATAAAGGATGAAAACGGACAATGTGGGCTTTAGTATAGAGTGAAATGGTGCATTCTCTAATGAAAAAAGAAATAATGAGAAACAGACATTTAAATTTGATATCGTTGAGTGATAAAACATAGCTTTGAGACTGACGATACATATTGAAGAGGTTCATGTCAGGAATAGACACTTCAACTCTTATTGAATAATGTTGACTTTCATGATATGAATAATCAACAATCTTTTGAACAAGAACCTATTCTAGCCCTTATCGATTAACGTTGTTTGCTTAATATTTGCGACTATTCTTCATTTAGTTAGATTATGTCAAGGAACATTTCATGAATCCACGTACATTTTGAAAAAAAGATAGTACAACAATAAACTTGAAAAGGATTTAAAAAAGAATTTATGAGACACTCTTATAACACATAAGGGCATATGCAATAGTTTGTGAGATATTCCTATGCAGCCTATAAGTACTTGAATATATCAGAAATCTCTTCACATAATCTTACTGAGTAAAGAAATATCTCCTAAACTCTGTCATATACTCTTACTAGGGAATGAAATAGCTCTTAAATTCTCTTATGTATTCTTATTGAGTACAAAAATATCTTCCAAGTCCTGCCATATACTCATGTACGGACTGATGAAACGTTTTTATGAAACGCTTATACATCTAAAATAAATGTGTGAAAGATTTATAAAGTACTCAGAATTGATATATAAACATCTCACAAACCCTTTCCGCAACTGTTTCTAAGTATATAAATGTCTGATAGACCTTTTCTAAACGCTTTTTTTTGAGCAATATAAAAATAGTATTTTTCATTTATATAGGTACAAATACTGATTTGTCTATAGCTAGAAATAGATAAAAAGAAAATGGCTATTATTATCTTAACTATAAGAAATCAAAATGATTTTTTTGATTGATCTCATGGAAGATGAGTAAATAGTACCTCTCATTGAGTATGACGAAAAATATTTTCTCTATTAAAAGAGATAAAAATACAATGTCTTTATTACTGCCTGTTCTACGTTAAGAACAAAAATATTCAGCGTCACAGTACGTTGCAAGAATTCTTTTTCACATCCCACTTAAGCCAAAAAAAGAATTGTTTCTATTTGAGCAGCGAGATATACAGAAAAAGTATAAACAGTTCTTCTCTATAGATGAACAAAAAAGTACACTGATTATTTAAAAATCATTGTTATAAAAAGAAGTAGTGTTTGGTTTAATGAAAGATAGAAGCGAAGATCCTCTCTCTAACTTAAGTGCAAAGAGAAACCGGTCTCTTACATTATGTCGAATGAAAAGACACGACTAAGATAATTTTTCTCATGGCGATAGACGAAAACTAAAAAAGCATAACACGTTGTCTAATTATGAAATGTAAAGGCTAGCTGAGTTAACGATTAACTAGGGTGCAGGTGAATATGACGCATACTCACGTCATCTTTCCCCATAGCAGAATATTCTATTCTTATATGTAAAACAATTAATCCTTCATATGAAACTGTAAGGTATTCTATCTTTCAACGCAGAATAAAAAATCTATGTCCGTAACCTGAGCGATAATTAACCGTTATGCAACAATCATAACCTCTTTAAATATTCGGATATCCTTGACTTCATATATTCTAAAAGGGGTTATACTATAAGAATAAACCCCGTTAAGGACTTATGGCAACTTGTGATTAGGATGAAGGTTTATTATTGTGCTGTCCTTTTTTATAGTATGTTCACCTAGTTGTCAAAATGGTGGCACTTGTACTGCTCCAAATACATGTACCTGTGTAAATGGATGGACTGGTGCAACATGTGAAACATGTATGTATTTATTCTTGTTGAAGCACCTCTTTAATTGAAAAAAGACTTTGATTACAATTCTCTGACACTCAGTGATTAATGATGATTTTTATTTGTGCACCTAGATGCCATACACAGTCGTCTTGCAGCTGTCTATTCATCGGACTGTGTAGGATCTTTCGAAGTTCGAAACGATGTAATCAGTGAGAGTAGAGAGAATTCTTCGAAATTATTGCATTTGATAGTACGCTCTACGAAAGTATGTATGGGTGTGAGTGGCTATAGATGAGCGTGTCAGTGTGGATGTATATGTCTCTTTTTTATTCACACTCATACCTCAAGATACATTATGCAATCCTTATCAATATCCACATCCTCAATCTATTTTGAATACATTTCTTTTTTCTATCATATCAAGATACTTATACGTTTGTAATATCATTTTAGCACAAGGACCAGCATGTACAGAGATTGTAAAGGATCAAGGACTCATGTTTCGCGAAAGATATTTTGCTGATAATGATGCAATGAATTACGGAAAAATGGTGGACACACCTGAAGAATGCAGAGAGTATTGTAATTCAGAACCAAAGTGTCTGGCCTGGGAAATGTCGAGAGGTGGCAATTGTGGTTTAAATACAATTGTTAAACCAGACCCAAGACCTCTCACTGGTTTTATATCAGGATTTTGCAATAGAAAACCAGGTAAGACATTGCATACGTTTCTTTTCATATATTTCAGAATGATTCGTTTTATTTACAACCAAAGCGTCATTTAATACAATTAGTGATCGCTTTATTATCTTTTTAATTGCAGAAGATCCATCTAGGATATAGAGAATTCAATAGGGATATAAGGAGTACCGTAGATTTCGGGATCCCACAATCTGCTTTTTCTCCCTTGTATTGTTCAAAACTTTCTATAATTGTGCCTATATTTAACTGTATATTTTTCATGTTAGAAAGAGAACCTGATACACAATGTGGTGAAGTGAATGTGGATCAAAAAATTGAAGATACAGATCCAGATGATAGTGAAAATCCAAGAAGCACAACAACAGCGTCAGCTGAAGAGTGCCGCAATCAATGTCAGATATATGAAGGGTGTGTGGGATGGAATTTTCGTCCCGATAGCGACATTTGTGATCGAATGATTCATGTAAAACAGAAACTTGTATCTGGTAATGGTTTCAAATCAGGATTTTGCACTAGGAAATCAGGTATGATATTGCATACGTTTCTTATAATATATTTCATAATGCTAAGTTTTACCCATAACCAAAACGCCAATTAATACAACTAGTTATTGCTTTATTGTCTCTTGAATTACAGAAAATACTGTACAATAGTCATTGAGCAATGCATCAGTTATCGGTTCACTAGTATCTATCAACACTTGAGTTGTGTGTACTACCTCACCGCTAAATATCGTACTTTCTGACATTAGCACAGACTCCTATTCGAGTTATATATCCTAAGGAGCTATTTGCAAAAGATACCAAAATGTAATATAGTAATTTGATGATTTTCTGATGTTTATTCTTCAGAAAAGATTCATGAAAGCGTTTATTAATATGTAGATAAATAAAAGAATAATAGGAACGTGAACCATTTCATTTTGATAAAAATTGTGTAGTAATGAGTAATTTTCATCACATAATGAAATTATAAGAATGTTTATAGACGCTCTAAAACAGAGCAAATATTCGAAGCTTTCGTCACGAAGACTATTTTGTCTTTCAAAATATCAGGTAAAACCAATAATTTTAAGTGGTAAATATTTTCTGAAGTTGAAATTCGAATTTTATGGTAAATTATTTTTTCTCAAGTTATATATAAGTATAAAGACTATAACCCATTTAGTACAGTTTACTATTCGATCCTTCTGTCAGTATTCTACCACGTCAGTACAACTCTTGACAAATAGAGCGTCGGGGTGACACAGTTTTGATGAAACTCGCTTCATAAAATTTTCTATGTTCTTAGATAAGATCAGTATTGATTTTTGCAAGAAATCTCTAACAGATAATCTTGAGGGCATTTTTGGTAGTATTTTGAGTGGAATCTCGTGCGATTCTGTATCTAACATACAGAGATAACAAACGAGGAAACCTATTCATGCGGTCACGATGTTTCGGTTTCATGTTTTAGCGGTAGATAGACCTCAATAAGTTATAAAAAACTGAAGTGGATCCGTGTTTTTAAGGCTTCTATCAAAAGGTATGGCATTTTATTGAAAATTTTCTGTATCATAAAGTTTCCAGGAACTGGTTGAATGTCGATATCTTGAGCTGCGCTTTTACTCGCAGACAAATCTATTGGTAGGTAGAACATTTTGAAAAATTCAGTTCAAAATAATGTTTTCTCTCCAAGATAGTAAGTTCGAAATACCGCCCACATATTACAAAAAATGTTAGAGTTTCTCGTTTTTTTCGGACATTATCGTTTTGTGAAGAAAGCATTATTTTGAGCTGAAAGTCTCATGTTGTTCTACTCACGAATAGACCTATTCATGAGCAAAATATCCTCTTGAAATATCGAGATTCAACCTATTCCTATCTATCGTACTATACACAGAAATTTCAGTAAAATATCTGTACCTTTAGATAGAAGTCGTAAGAGCACGAATCTCGAGGGTGAGAATGTGATTGTGGATGCACTAACTATTGTTTGATGTAAAAC
>CAJNOI010000296.1:0-45692 GCA_905250115.1 Adineta steineri
AAAAAAAAAAGAACTCATATAAATATATACAATAAAAGAACGGAAATTATCCTTGATAAAACTATCAACTTGATAATATATTATAAAATTTTAAGTTAATGTTTAAAGATGACTTTAAAGATACAGTTTTAATGAAAACTAAAGAAACCTTCACATATCATTTATTCAAATATTTATGCTTACACATGATTTAATTTCTTTGTTCATGACATCAATTTCTGCTACACTTATTCAACTGGATAAAATGCTCTCAGTCTTATTATTTTTTTTTCTATTTATATTTTAAGTATAACATGAATTCTAGTTAAGTATTAACGAATTTTAGTAATATTTAAGAAGTATATAGTTTAATAGAAAGTTTAAAAATAGTCGTCTTTCAGTCGTCTAAAGAATTTCTTATAAACTGAATAAAGATTGAGTGCCATCTGTCGAGAACATACATAAACTGTATATGGAAATAATTACATCGAGGTGTTTACTGTAAGAAAAATCCTCGAAAATTGACCTCAATTTGTTATCAAATAGAAACGTAAGCTAATTATAACATAAATTATTCAATGTTAACCTCGATATAGTTAACGATTATAATAAAATAAATATTAAAAAGGAATAAGTTTACAGCTTTATATATATATATGTGTTACTCAGTGGACATTTTTTTCATCAAAATATTAAATAAATATGTAAATCATTTAAACAAGAAAACAGAACTTTTTTTTTCTCGTTTGTGTATTGATTTTTTAACTAATAGAAGAAGTTTTTATCATTACTGCAATTCTCTTAATAAGAAAAAAAAACTTCCTTATCTATCATCGTTTATTTCCGATAACAAATATATGAAGTCCAAAAGAGAACTCATATCTAAATATATATACATACATCCGCATAATTTATTTTAGTATCTCTACTATTATTTATTCATCAGTCTACAACCACATAAACATTGTTTTACTCAATAAGTTATTTTGACATAAGATAAACATTAAATTACCTGTTCTGAAGCAGGACCACTCATTTGAAATCGAAGCATTTTTTCTCGAATCGGTGCATCCATTTTTTTTGTTTCGTCGTTAATATATTTTTACTTGGATATAAGAGTAAATGTAAATTTCATGGATTTTTGTTGGTATACTATGAATAATATGCTTATTCTGTTGTTTTAGTTAGTATCATCTGAAATATATATATATATATATATATGTATAAATAGGAAAATCTTTTATCAGTCATTCCTTATTAGTAGACACGCACTAAAGATAGTCGATAAGAGCAAAACCAATACAGCACGCACGGTGACATAATATATATTGATTCTCTGTCACAAGCTGCTACTTTTCTCTCTTCTTCACTCTACTTCGAACATTCTATGATTGATGGACAGATGGTAATGTGGAATTGCCACTATTACCATCACAAAGGAGAAAGACAGACAACAGGAAAATGGAAAAATAATACAAAAAAAAACTTCAATTCTATACTTATTCTCTTAATCTATTACTAGCATTCGTCGCCATCGACAATCTCAAGAAAAGGCGCTGATGTCTCATTTTTACTAAACTAATGCCAATTAGTAACGCGCGTGTGTACTAGGAAAGTAACACACCGAAATATAATACAGAAAAGAAAGATGGTTCAGACATAAGCCGGAATTTTACATTCGGTTAGTTAGTTTTTTAAGATGCGCTAGAGAATCTAGAGCGAATATACGAATGTATTCAAAATGGAAATGTTATACTAAAGAGGAACTTTAAAAATAATATACAATAAATTATTTTACAATGAGTATACCACTTATCTTCTTCTTCTATAATAGAATAACTAATTTATGTACTAACTATGACTTTATATACACGAGACGAGAAAATAATCAACTATTTATAATATATTCACTCGTTTCAATTGAGAATATATTTTTTATTTAGTTTAATGAATTTTTATAGAACAATTGACTGATTAACTGACTCAATAGTTTAATGCAACTAAGCCTCTAGTATTTACTGAAGTTAAATATAACTATTGTTGAATGTGACAAAAAGATGGATCATAGTCACGCTTTATAGTAAAGAGTAGAAACGGATAGAAAATTGGAAGAAAATAGAAATAGAGTTTTCATCTCTCGAGAAATGAAATGAGAACAATACTGAATGTAATTGGATGTCTGCATAGCATCGGTTTCGATATAATTTTCTGTATATAGAACAGGCATAAGAAAACCGACTGATATCTTTCCATGCACAGACGAGTAGGACTCGATTATAACGATGCAATAGTAATGCTAAGTAACCACCGATAATAAAAAGCAAGCGAAGAAAAATATAATATAGGAACTTCTATCAAGTTGCTATTTCGAATAAGAGAGAGAGAGAGGGAAAAAACGAGAGAAAAAAATAGAAGCAAAAAAAAATCGAGAAATATATAGAAGAACATCCGACGACAAGAATAAAGCATCTATCATTGTTATCAATTTGTCTCAGTGGTTGCTTTCACTGCTATATAACGAGATGTTCGTTCGCGTATAAATCGATAACATGTTCTATTTAGAAATAAAGTTGAGTAAACTGATCATGATCAATATATAAAAGATTTTTGCTGTCATGATCATTAAACGAATAGAGAGAAAAAAGTCGATAATAATAATGAACAACGATACTATAGTAATAGTAACGAGAATGATGAAATTATTAGAAGTAGATAGCCTAAAGATATAATATAATGTTGATAGGCCATTATGATCGATAGTATCTCTTAGTAGACTCTCAACAATGATAAAATTAATTTCAAAAAAAATTGAACATATATTCATCGTTCAGGTTGCTATTTTTTTCCCAATTGCTTTTTATCGTATATGATTTATCTATAATCCCTCGAATCTATCATTCACGATCAATTAAATCAATCAAAATATTTATTAATCATATCTAGAAGATCTAGGTAACTCGAATATCTTGTCATATAAATTTTATCTTAAATTAATACAATCTGACATTGTTATTGATTTTTAGTAGTTATGATAGAAAATTTAATACATAAAAGATATAATTTATAGAATCTTTTTCTTTTCATTCTCTCTCTCGAGAGATTCGCACACACATCAGAATCAGACAATAATTTTCCATATAATCTTTTGCCGCTTGATCTTTCATAAATCTTAGCTTATGGAAAAAGAACTCGTATTGTAGAATTATTTTCGACCTTATTTCATGTCAATAAAAAAGAACTTATCGATCGATCAATGTGCGTGTCGATATTGTTACTATCGTTTTATTCGATTATTGATTGTATTAACTAATTTAATCTTTAACATAAAACTCAAAATAAAGAAAACTTTATAGAAAATATTCCTTTTTATTATTCACTAAACAAAAACAAAATAAGATTATGATAATAATTCATATTGTTTTTCGCAGATTAATATATATATTTACTAGTTAGAACCAGATATATGGAAATTTTTTTATCATTAAACATGAAACTTCTTATAAGTGCAGGAAAAAACGTGCTATGAGTGGTCCTATATAAAAAATAATGCTTTTCATTATAATAAAGAATAGTTCAAGAGTAAATGATTTAGTTATTTCAGGAAAAAAGATACGTGTTTAAAAAGCATCTTGAATGCACATTAATTTAGCCTATATTTTTATAAGAACAATGTCCTTTGCGTGTCATCTAATTTATTACCGTTCAGACTGTAAATTATACCAGCGCATTGAATAAGAATGTAACAATTAGAAAGAGACTATAATATTAAAAAGAAAAAGAAAAATGAAGGTGTCAAATAAATATAATATAACGTAGTCATATGTCATAGAAGTTAACCGCTATCAAATTTTTTATAGGATAACCTAAGAGATTATTATAATATATTAGAATAGTTTTTTTTCTAGACATAATTATATCGATGTTTTCAGTATGTAAATGTCTAAGGAATCAATATCTATGTAAAAAAAAAGATACTGGAATTCTATAATTGCAATAGAAGATAAATCATGTCTTTAGCAACATAAACCTTAGTATAGTCAATCTATGTTAATAGTATTCTTATCAGATCAAAATGCACATTCATTTTATATTATTCCCTATCCTTATTTTATGCAAAATAGAATATATTTCATTAATATAATGTATGTTGTGTGTAAATAAAATATATCTCGATTTTAATATTTTATTACGAATAGTTTTGTTTCAAAGGATATCGTATGTTTATATCTGAAAACTTATTCAATTCTATGAGACGTTTAGGTTTTATGCTGCGATATAAAAAATAAGTGTTTTCTAATTATCAATTAATTCTGTTTTAAATTGTCAGAAAAGCTTTTCAATATGCATTTTGTGTGAATTTATGCAAGGTCAATGAATAAAATGAGAACTATCATACTTCAATTTTCCTTTTATAATTAAGTGAACTGTTAACGATCTGATTAATGTGTGAATATTGTGTATTCTAGCGCTTAAAAATCAATTTTTTCTGCATTCATGAATATATTTCTCTGAAGATAAATGTATTCATTGTATTATTTATCATTTGTGATCCAGTATATATGCAAAATTAATATGAAAATATTTTTTTAAATAGTTAGTCGCGCATTCTCTTTTTTTTTGATATCTTTTTATTCCCACTTATATAACATTTCCGTTTTCAAAACTCATATTGACAGTCATGATTAGAAGTCTACTCGATGGATTGATGAGTAATAATGCTCACTAGGAACTTTTTTTTTCTTCTGAGTGCTTCTCAAGTCAAGAAGGAAAAAAAACGGTAATAGAAAACATTTTAATAAGAAATTACTCAAAGAAACTGATTTAGCATGCTTAATATAAATAAATGCAAGTAGATAGCTTAATTCCTGAATGATAATACGACTAATTTACTATAATATTGACGTCGATCATTGATCAGTTCTTAGAATTAATTAGCTTTCGGTTCAAATAGTAGAATGCGTCAGCCTTTAGATCGTGAATCACAGTTGCACTTATTTCCTGCTTTTTATTATTGCTAGCTAAAATGAATTGTTAATTGTATGATTAGCTGGACTAACCTTTAAATAATCTAATGTTTTTGCATATCTCATGACCTTTTGACTTCCGCTTTTTTCATATGACTGTGTCTTTAAAAGAAAAAATGATCTTAGAGTTCTATGGGAACTATTATCAATTAAGGTTATCAACACAAATAGAATTATTCTAAAATTCATTCTAAGCTATTACTAGAGAATGAATGATTACATGATGAATACAGCAATAACAAATCATACATTATTTCAAGATCAGCCTATTGATACTTTTTAAATTAGTATGTTACTTGTTCACTGTCTCATCTATGATTTGAAAAGTAATTTAAAGAAATGATATATTCAAACACAGACCTAAAACGATGTTGGTGCCTAATATATAACATTTGATAAGAAATTGATCATTTATAACATTGTGATATTTTGATCTCGTGATCTACAATACTACTCAGGAATAACAAAACTATAAGTGATTTTTTAATTTCTTCTTCATAGATGATCGATTAATCTATATCACTTATACAAAGTGCTATAAATCAAAATATACTATGCGATCAATAGTTAATTGCCATAGAATTTATATGCAGATATCTTTCATGCTTAATATTGATCTTCGTCATAGTTAACTTAGTATAAAATACGGTTTAAATAGATTTATCTGATTGATAGATTCATGTGTATACATTTTGCACATATAAACTTGTATTGCGTAGAATATTTAACGATCATATAGACAGATTAAATTGATCAAGTATATTCTGATCTGTATTCTCAGATATTTTGTGCACGAAAAGAAACATGAACAAATTATAATGGATCTATTGCCGAAACGAGACACAAACAACTAAAATCATCTATCTAACAAAGTTAGTTGTTAATAGAATTAAAAAAGTGTCTTTTCTTTGCTACATATATATTTTATTCTATTTCGTGAATTCTCTAGTACAATATATATATATACACATACACATACAGATAAGAAAAAGAAAATCTATCAGACAAGAAACGATCATATTTCGGGATAAATGAACAATTAAGATTTTGAACAAATATTATAGATAATACAATTTAATAATAAACATCAGTAAAAAATCAAGAAGAAGAAGAAGAATAGAAGGCAATTTGAGATAATAAATCAATTTATATTTATATTCATTTTAAAGTGGAGAAAAAAATGTATTCGATGGTGCTGGATAAGTAGTCGGAGGTGTATTTTGATAATGTTGATGACGTGTTAAAATAGGTGTACCAATATTATGTTTATGAACTGGTGCAGATGGTTCATTATTATCATTTTCAAGTAAAAATTTAGACCAATAATCATTTGGCATTTTAAGAAAGAATTCAAGTATTTTTGTTTGTTTATATGTTTCACCAACAATGTCAATACCAGTTACATGTTTTGATGAATAACCAATAATTGCTGGTCCCTATTACATAAAAAAATTCAAAATTAATTTACCAAAATTGATTTATTTACCATTGTTCGACTTAAATTAAGTATTGGCATTCGACAAAGTGGTGATACAGCAACACGTTGTAAATGAAGAATCATAAATGCTAATGTATCACGATTTGGTTTTGGTAATTGTTGTATAAGTTCATCAAATTTTTGTTGTTTAACAAAATCTGATTCTTCTTCAATAACATTTGCAAATGTTTTCCATAAAGCATTTGTAAGTAATGATTCAGATAATGAACGAAGAAAATCTTTAACTACACCACAAATTAAATGTATATCATTGTAATGTGATAAATCAAATAAGCCTGTACGTGATTTTAATATACGTTCTTTAAGATCTTTTACTTGACCTTCAACGCTTAAAAGAGAGAGAGAAAAAAATATATAAACAATAGATTTTCGATCATAGAAAAGCTATTACAGTCGGATTAATATTCAATCAAAATAAAAATTATTGCTTTTTTATAGAAGCTTATGTCTAAGTACGTCATATAAATAAACAATGACCTTGCAATTAAATTCTAATAATGAAGGATTTTTCTAAGCAACTGTTCATAATATCTCAGAAGAACAAACAACAGCTGTCACTTCTATAAATCTACATTACATCAACAAGCTCGTTATTATCTTAGCTGTATGTTTGTATTATATTTAGAAGAATTCTTCTGTTCGGCATTATACAAACAAACAAACAAACGACTGTTAACTTGTTTTTATAGATAATATAGAGTATTCTGATAGATTTCGATAATTTATATAGAAAAAACTTTTTTTTATCTCGATTTTTAAAAGAAATGTTAAATCTATACATACACATTCAATCGATAAATTCCGACTTCTTGTAATCCACGTTGTTCAATTTCTTTAATACAATGTACAAGTAAAGCAGGTACTTGTAACTGATTTGTTTCGCGTGTTGTAAATTTTGATACAGCACCGCGATTTGGTGTTTTAATATTAGGTAAACAAAGTGTTGCACAATTTTCTTTGCAGCCCGTATGACACAGAGCACTACATGCTTGACAACGATAAGCTAATTTACCAAAATGAATACGTTTAAGACACTATTAAAAAAGAAATTATCAATCAATTAAATTCAAATAATCATTTCAATCATACCACACAACATGTTTCAGGTATAAGTATATTTCTTGAAATAAAATTATGTGCACGTGCACGTAACGTTCCAATACTTGATGGACTTGATTTCATTAGACTAGTTGGTGTTGCAATTTGTTGTATAGGTGTTGATGGTGTTAAAGCTTTTTGTTGTTGTTGATGTTGTGGTGCTGGTGGTGGACTAGTTAATTTTGGTAATGATGGATAAAGAGCTTGTTGAAGTTGTTGTTGATCTTCATCATGTTTGGACCAAAAAATATCATCTGTACTTAATTCAGATTCCTCTAGAAAAATAAATTGTTTGAAGGTGTGATATATAAAATGTTTTTCTTTTTCATTGTACCTGATTTATTTTCAAGCCATTGTTTTGATGGTTTTCGTACTTTTTGTTTTGGTCTTTGTTGACTTGATAATGAATGACGAGCTGGTACACGCATTGGAGATGCATATTGTTCAACTTGTGCTCTTCCAACAGTTATATTTGAATAAGGTGAAGCACCTAATTGATCAGCAACATTTGTAGTTGCTCGATGTTGTTGTTCTTCATGATGAATTTCTGATGTTATTACAACAGGTCCATTATTTAAATCATTCATATCAACTGTTGTTGTTGTTGTTGCAACAATACGACCAATTGGATGAGACTAAAATTTATATCAAAATATTTTTTCTATTGTTGTTTCAATTTCGAAAAAAATTGAATTTACTTCATCATGTTTTGGACGTTTGAAATCAATAGGATCAATTGAATTAATACCTCGTTTGATTCCACCAACACCTGTTGATTGACTAACAACTTTTGGTAAATTATTTAAATTATCAAAATCAAGTTCTTCGCCAGTACAATTCTTATCCGATAAATCTGTTGTTGTTTCACTTTCAGATATGGCAGAATCACTATAAAAATTAAAAATTAACTTCAAAAAAAGAATATTCTATTAATAAAACAAACCGAAGTATGTCGCGTAATTGATCAAAAGCATTTTGTCCAGTTATTGTACCTCTAATTTGATCTAGACATCGTTGTAATTCATTTAAGCGTTCATTACTACGTTTATTATGTTGAGTTAAACGAAGAATTTGTGAACTATAATTAGAAGAAAAACTTAATGATTATAAATAATACTTAAAATGATAGATAAATACCTTTGCGATTGTATTTTTTTATCCTTTCGTGCTAATTCTGTTCGATATTGTTCAACATATCGATCCATTTGTTCGGTATATGATCGTAAATCAGCATGTTTACGACGAAGATCATTATGAAATTTGAGAAAAGCACTGAATTCTATGATGTCAAAAGTAAATAGATTGAAGTTATTTATTTTTTTGTATATTCATGAAAGTCTTTTTTTAAACAAACCTTGATCACAACTACGTTGTGCTAAAAGATTATTGCGTGCAAAAATATCTTGGTATGCTATTAAACGTTGTAATCGTGCTTTAAAATTAACGGCTGAATTTATCTCCATTGATATTATAAGAAAAGGAGATCTAAAGGAAGATTTATTTACAATAAGAGTCAGTAGGAATAAGAAAATTTGCTAGTATGAATAGAGAACAGAGACTATGCTTGAAGAAAGAGTGCGCCTTTGTTGAACATATCCAACAAAAAATGAGTAGAGAAAAAATTATCATAATAATAAAAATAATTGTAAATCATTATTATATTTCTAGAAAAAAGAATGTAATTATAAGCAGTTTTAATTAATTTGCTCAAATTCTATATAATAGATGTCGCTATAATTCATGGTTTGTATCGAGATGGAAACGAAGGATGACACTAAGCAACAAATATGTAGCACTAATTTATGCATTAAACACTTTAAAGAAAAGAGTAGCCGTGTGATTGATCTTGTTAACATATGACATGCATTGTTTTAAATTATAGAAATTTGTTATCTTTTGAATTTTAATTGTTAGATATACCACTGATTGATTGATTTATTCATAGTATAGTTCTTGTATAGATTTTAATTTTTATTTAAAAGAAGAATTCTTAAAAAATGGCAAACATGACAATGACTATGGCCGATTTACAAGAACTCGGCCGAACTGAAGACAATGAATCAGTGGAACGTACAAAAGCATTAGATATGGAATCTGGTCAAATTTCTGGTGCTGTTTATTGGTCATGTGATGAAGTTGCAGATTTTATTGAAATGCTTGGTTTTGAACGATATCGAGTATAATAAAGAAACAATTTATATTTCATTTCTGTTAAGTAATATATTTAGGAATGTTTTCTTCGAAATAAAGTTGATGGACGTCGATTAATTTTATGTAATGCATCACGTTTGAATGCACTTGGTGTTACTGATTTTAAACATATTCTCGTAAGATATGATCATACTGAATAAATAAAATGTCAGCGAAAATTTTCATTATAATTTATATTATTTAGTCAATTGCAAAAAGTATTCGTGAATTATTAAATATTGAAGAACCTTATTGGAATCGAAGTATTTCATTGCCTTACTCAGAAGCTATCGGTCGATATCTTGAACAACGTAGTGTTATGGGTCGTCGAGCAGATGAATTGGATTATGTTACATTTACTAATGACACACGTGATACTAAATTTCAACCGCTATTAACAAATCAAGGTATTCTTACGTGGAACTAACATTATTTATTTATTTATTTCAAATCTAATTACACACAAATAAATTTACAGAAAACAAAAAAAGAAACATTTTTTTATACACTAACACCTTTATATTGGGATCCATTTGAATTAGACAGCAGATTCACTTCCGACTCGACTTGGTGGCCGTTGGGCGAATATCGATCCCTCTTTGTCAGCAATATCGATGTCTGTACTCTGAAATAGTCGAAAAAAATGTTTTAAGTATTCATGAAAAAGATGTTAGATCATAAGCAGTAAAGGCGTCAATAAGAAGTGCATATATATAGTTAAGCAGATTATCTTACCGATCATCCTCGGAAAATGACCGTAATGGCTAGATATAGATACAAATATAGATACCGAATGCCATCATTTATGATAGAAAATTAATAAATATCTCAATGAAATATTATGAGATTTGACTTACCTTTGATCTAGCTAATGTTTCTCGTGATAAAGTTCGATTTTTAAGTCGATCAATTACTGAAACAAGAGCTCCTTTATGTCCACCATGATAATAATTAACTTTCTTGCGATTTTGTTCTAACAGAGGTCCCCATTGTGGTTCTGGATTGATTAAAACTCGATATGACTAAAAGTAATAAATTTCATCATAATATCTTTTTATCAGTTTAATTTTCTTACATTTCGATCGATCAATACAAAATGTATTATTGCATATAAAGCATAGAATACAGTTCCTGATAAAATTAAAGCTACTAAACACCATCCAAGTTTATATGACCAATGAGGAAAATTATAATTTCCAAGTCTAAGTGCTGGAAAATTTATTGACGTAAATATAATCAATGCCTAAATATTTTAAATAATATTCGATAAAAGAAAACAATTAATAAATTTTCTTTTTCATACAAGGATGATTATTGGTGTTATAAACATCCAACATATTTGAAATAAACGAAAAACTCGTACACCCATATTTTTTGGACCAACCATTGCTTTGATATCCTTACGGAAATTATTACTTCCTAGAAAGAATAAACAATAGATATTATTTTTACTGATAAGTTTAATAATACAATGAGCAACAATAATTCAAACATGATTGCTAAATAAGTTTGTATTTTGAGTCACATTATTGGAGATAACGTGACTTTATCATATGAAATTACTCCTATCTGTTTAACACTCATTTGTTGATACATTATACGTTCATATAGAAGATAGAAGAGACTATCGAGAATATGAAACTAATTAGTTTAATCAGTATTTAGCTGAATTTTTTATCGTTTGTCAGAACATTTAAACACAGAGTCCGTGTATAGGGTGAATCAAAAATCTTGATAATTCTTAGAAGAAAGTGTTTATCTCTCATATCACAAATACAAAATCTTGATTTGCTCAAGACAGAATCAAACACGTTATTTAGAAGTCCATTCAAGGTCATTTCAAATTACGAATATTTTAACACATACTATACACATATCGTCGTTCTATTCTCATGAACCCCTAATAGTGCATTATTTAATATCCTTGTATTATGCTTCCTCATGAAAAATCTCAATATTTGCCATCTACAATGTGAAAGAAAAACATTTTTTTCAAATAAGAATCAGTAGGTCTTCGTCATAATTAGAAATACAATTAGGAAAATTTATGATAATATTCATCTAATTATAAAAAATTATGTTCAAAAACATACCGTAAACATAAGCAATACAAATACATTCCAGTATGCCAATAGTAAATGCTGGATAAGAACTATTAAATTGATCTAAGAATGTTATCCAATAAATACCAGCCTAGAGAATTTCAAATATAGATAGTTCAACTATAAAATTCTATAATACTTACATCAGTACATAGTAGCAAACCAAGTCCAAATGCAGATATACAAATAATAAGTGTAATTAATGTATGATATCGACGTAATGCATGAATTTGATCGGTTATGACTGCAACAATCGTTTCAACACTAGCGAACTAAACAATAAAATGAATTTTTTCATTGATATTTACTCAATATAAAATTTATTACCATCGAATCTAGACCCAGTAGAATCAACATCAGAAAAAAAAGCATAGACCAAAGTGGTGCTGCTGGAAGTGTCGTGACTGCATAGGGATAAACAATAAATGCAAGACCAGGACCTACATATGAAATTAATTTATTGTTTTTCAATAAAAACTACAAACAAAATATTCACCTTCTGATACGACATTTTCAACATCTTGTCCTGTAATATAAGATAAATAACCCAAATATGCAAATATAACAAATCCCGCAAAAATTGAAGTTAATATATTAGCAAGGCAAACAGTAATTGTATTTCTATAAAATGACAACGAATAAATAAATACTTGATTAGAACTATTAATTTTCATTTACCCAAGTATCTTTTGATTAAATTTATTATAACTAGATAACGTGATTAAACCACCATACGAAACAGATAAAACGAAAAATATTTGATTTGCTGCATCATTCCATACACGACCATCAGCTAGTCGACTTAAATCAGGTTTCATATAAAAATATATACCCCGACCACATCCTGGTAATGTCCAACCACGAATACCAAGAATAAGAAGAATAACATATGGAAATATCGAAGTAAAATATACAACCTAGACAAAGATAAACATCTTTTTATTTGTAATATTTAAGTAAAGAAAAATAATTTAAAGAGATTCCATAAAGCAAGACAATCAATCATAAGCATACGATATTCGATCAAGTAAAAATATCTCAATTTAACATGCATAGCTGTCCCAATATCATATATATACTTACAAAAAATCTTAACTAAAATTATTAGGTTAGTACAAATAATATATACATGAATAATTTGTTTTATTTCTTACTTTTCCTGAGAGTTTTATACCACGACAAAGACAAGCAAAGACTAAAACCCAAGCTGCTAGTAAACTTAATACAAGTGGCCATTCCATAGTCGATATATAACCAATACCTTGTGATTTATTTAATATAAAATTACTAAACAAAAACAAATATTTTTAAAAATATTTCATTATGTTCGTATTTACTTGAAATAATCATCGGATGGTAAAACAGGTTTTCGATATTGTATTCGACTTTCAATATTCCACCAACCAATTTGTGTTAAACCTTGGTTTGTCCATGTATAACAACGACCATTTGGATCTTTATAAGTATTTTCATAATTACAACGCATTACAAACGTTGAAAAATCATCTGTACAATCTATTTCATAAAATTTAATTTTTGCTTTTTAAAGAATTAATTACACTTGATGACTTACTTGGACCTGCCCAAGCACCACATGTTGCCCATTCAAGTTTCGAACGAAATGAAAGTACAAAATAAAGAATTGAATAACCAACTAGCATAGCATAATAAACTATCATGAAAAATGATATTAAACTCATTGAAATACCAAGACCTATAAAGAAAATTTTAGAGATTTTTTTTCTTCTTACATTAAATATGAAGGAAAAGAATAATTACCTTTGAAAATAGGAGCCATTCTCCAACATTGTACTACACCTTGAGATGTAAATTGTCCAAGACTAGTTTCAAGATAAAATAATGGAATACCAAGAAGAAATAAAAAGATAAAATATGGTATAAGAAAAACACCTGAAAAGAAAAAACATTAAAATGTATTGAAAAAGTTTGATTTATTTATTACCTCCGCCATTTCGATAACATAGATAAGGAAAACGCCAAATAGCACCAAGACCTACAGCATAACCAAGACTTGAAAAGAAAAAATCAAAACGACCAGTCCATTGACCACGATCAGCTTTTGTGTTTACAACTTTATCATCAGAAGTTTGATTAGAATGAGATTTTCTTGGTGGTGGAATAGGTCGATTCTATAAAGTTATATAAAAAAAATGATCTAGTCTATATTCTTATAGAAATTATTTACTGCTACATCTTGATGATTAGGACCATTATCAGCACCGAATTTATATTCAGATACATCTCGACTTAAATCATAACCATGATAACTTAAATTTGGATCATATTGTGGATATTCATTGACATATATTTGTTGATTATTTCCACCTTCAATATTATATGAAGTAGTTGTTGTTGAAGATACTTCATCATTTGCTGGTAATTGAGCAGTACCTCGTGGATCTTGAGATATACGGTTTGAGTTAAGTATCTATTTAATTTAAAGCAAAATTAAATTCGATGTTATCTTTTATACGGTATATTATTATGTGACAAGGAAATTTTCTCTCTCTATTACTGTTTAGTTTGTTACGGAGGGTATTTTTATAATTATATACTCAGAAATTGTGAAAATAGGGAGTATACAATCTGTTGCTTCTAACCAATGATTGCAAATTATAAACACTATCACAAGTTTTTTTGGAATTTTTAATACCTATGTGATATATTTTCTTATGCTCCTTCAATTTCAAGATACTTGTGTAATCGTCATATATACTTTGATCAATTCTATATAAATATGAATTCTTTCTTTTTTATTCGTATATAATCAAATACATTTTATCTTTGTAATTCAATACTCTATTCACTTCTGATCTTAAATGAGTTTTATCACTGTTTAGTAACATAAAAAGGAACAATGAACAAATTGAGATTAATAAAAACGATCACTGTCAATTGATGGAATTATATCGAAAAAAAAAGTTCATAAGTCAATGAATATCATATTCTCGCTTTTAATGACTGAAACCTGACCAATCTAATGAGTTCTATTCTTATTCTAATCATACAAAACTTGTATGTCTTTATAGCGGACATTGTCCAGTTCGCTAATCTTATTCAAATAAAATTTATTAAACGGGATGTGATGATTGTACACAGAGAAGAAATTGATGTGGAAATTACAACTTTATCGTTAAATTTTTGAATTAAAAAAAAGATTCATCTTTTTAACATAAGGGAAGAAATTTGATAATTCATGTTTGTTTATCTATTGTCTTTTAGATTTACCAAATGAGATAAATGCAAATATAATATTCTTGATCTATCAAACCATATCGATTACCTATTGTGCATAGTTTTCATTTCAAGCGGATATTACTCTCTCTTCAATCAATAAATATTTGCACTGATTATTTGGTTTTTTTCTCTCTCTGTATAATACATATAATTTTCAAGGTTAAAACTATTGAATAAATACAATAAAAATTTCATATTCTTACCTGATGTGATGATGCTTCGCCAGATAATGCTTGTCTCAATGGATCAAGAACAAGCATCTTATTTCGTCTCTATTTTTTATAAACTAAAACTAACTGTCCCTTACTTGTCTATATACATATATGTATAAAGAAATCAATTTTGCGATGTTCTGTACAGTCGACAATATTTCTCTTTCGTTGTGTCCTACTGGTTATTTTACGTTTTTTTCTCCCTTCTCCTTCTCTTAGGATGGTCACATATACACGCATGTCATTTCTAACCTACGTCTGAGGTCATATTACTCACTGTAGTATAAGAAGAAAAAACGTGAACTAAAGGAACGATTGAACTATACGTGTTGAGTTACTATTTTTTTTAATTGTGTTTACCTGTTGATACATTTTCAATTGGTTTTTGACATAATTTATAATAAAATCAATGACAAAACAACATCAGACAAAAAATGATACTATCAAAAAACACTATCAGACCAGACGAATGAGAAGGATTTTTTTTTTCTTGCTTCGATGTTTTTTTTTCTTTTTCTTTATTAACTTCGCTACGCACTTATAATGTGCATGTATGCACGAATTTGGAGGACATATGTAATACTTGGGGAGCGAGAGAGAGAGAGAAAGAAAGAAAGAAAAGATGACTATTACTTCCAATATGTGACTAGAAGGATTTTTGACATTTATAGCTCTAAAGAACAAGTAGAAGAAAATAGAATGAAGCACAGGCGTGATTATGTTGAATGTGATAAGATGTTATTTTATCTTGAAAAGAAAGATTCTTTGTTCTACAATAAAATTGAACAGTAAAATATTGAAGTAATACCTCCGGTGTTGTTAGTTTATTAATCAAACTTCCTTTGTTCAACACAAAGAGTGTCTTTCAATAGAATCTTTATTTAGTCTAGAATACTTCAAATAAGTTTTATCAAAAAATATAACGAAGGTAATTATACAATGAAAAATAAGAGCTAAAAATAACTCATTTATTTAATTGAAAGTTCAATTGAAAAAAAAGCTCAATCAACCGATATGATTAGCATAATAAAATTGAAATTTGTTAAACTAAAAAAGTTCTTACATCATGCACGTTTTAACTTGAAATTTTAAAATATGAATAGATTTATTTCAAGAAGTCTTCTTTTGTTATAAAATAAAATGATACTAGAATAATTCGATTCGATATGTACAATAGACAACGTAATACATACCTTCATGGTTTTTTGCAAAACTTAAGTTATCAATAGAAAAGAAATCTTAGGTTTTACTACTTTTTATATAAAATATGACAAAAAAAAAAGAATAATTTTCACTGCTGGTAATCGACAAGGCTGGTTAGAATACAACATAATAGTATTTTTTTTGTCCACCATGTGACTCACGAGTGTTATTGGTGTGTTCTGTGAAATTACAGTGTATTGACATAATATTACGTAATTTCTTTTTTTCACTATGTATAAATATAGATGAATATATAGAATGCATTACAGATAAAAAAAAAGGATCTTTCTAATTGATAAAATGAATCCATCGACTACAATTAAATTTCTTAATAATCGTTTTACACTTACTGGTTTTTCAAGAGCCGGTGAGGCTACTGGTTTATTTATTCCCGAAATGGATATACTGTTAGATGCTGGTATTGTAGTAACTACGGCAAAACCTCGACGTCTCTTTATAACACATTCACATAGTGATCATGCTTATCAAATTCCATATATGTATTCTGCGTCATCCCCCACACCTCTTTCTATTTATGTACCAAACGAATCTGTACCTTATTTTAATGCTTATCTCACAAGTGCTCAATTACTTAATGATCATGGTGATGAAAAAGCTATTGCTACTTGTGCTCAACGTTATATATTACATGGTGTTACAGAGAAACAGATTATTGATTTGGATAATTCTTATCGTGTTGAAATTATCAATTGCTGTCATACAATTCCTTGTGTTGGTTATGCATTTTATGAAAAACGTAGTAAACTTAAATCTGATTATACTCAATTATCTGGAAAAGAAATTCAAGTTTTAAAAAAACAAGGTATCGATATAACAGAACAAGTTTTTATACCTCTATTTGCTTTTCTTGGTGATACAACACCAGATGTATTCTCTATGAATTCAAATTCTGCTAGAGTATTACTTGAACAAATGCCTGTTATTATTTGTGAATGTTCATTTTTATATGGTGAACAATCAAATGAAAGAGGCCATACACATTGGAATGGTCTTAAACCTATTATTGAAAGCCATCCTCATATTACATTCATTCTCATACATTTCAGTTTAAAACATAAACGAAATGAGATTGAAGCATTTTTTGCTGAACAATCATTGAAAAATGTAATACCATTCATTTAATATATGATTTAAATATCTATTTATAAGAAATTTCTTCAAGTTTTAGGTTCATTTTTTAACTTTGTTTGTTTATAAACAAAAAGATGAATAGAATAGATAGACAAACATTTTTTCCGAGATTGCGTTAGAGAAAAAAAACAGATATTACAAAAAAAAAAGACAATTTAAGATGACAAAAAAAATAGTGCAAGTAAACGAGAGAAAGACGAACGGGTAAAGTCGTTCAGCTCGATATATCTATATATATATAAATATAGATACTCTAATCTTTCCACCGTTCATCTGAATCGTTAGTTTTATTATTTGTACCAAGTCGTTGTGGTGGTGATACAGCACTACCATTTCCACCACTTAAACCCATTCGTTTATTTGTTGATTGTTCAATAACAACAGGTGCTCCACCTCCATCATCTTCATCTTCAAAATCTTCATCATAATTTCTATAATAAAACAAAAATATTATCAATTTTATTCATCGTTTCTCTTAACATACACATCATCAAGATTATCATTAGCTCCATCTTCATGTGTTAAGTTATCATATTCAGCTTCAGCAAATTTCACCCAATCTGATACATCAGGTGATTCAGGATCCTAAATAAATATATATATATATATCTTTTATAATTCCATCTATTTTAAAGAAAGATGTTACTTTAATATTTGAAAAAGGATCTTTTTGTTCATTATCTAAATATTTTTCAAGATTAAAAAATGTATCAAAAAAAACATTTGTTAATTTGCATCGTTTCAAATCTTTTAAACGTATTTTATGATCTTCTTCAGGTTTTACTAAATCAAGCATCTAAATTTAAGATAGAATTGAAGACAAAATAAAATATAATTATAAATTTCTATATATATATACTTGACATATACAATCTTCAAATGGCATATATTCAATACCATATATTTCCATTTTATGTACTTGTTCTTGATAAAAATAATCTAATTCAAACATTGATAATACTCCATCACCATCTAAATCCATACAACGAAACCAATATTCAATACTAAAAAAAAAGAAAAAAGATATTTTATACGATCGATTTGTTTCTTTTTACCTTGTTGGTGAACGTTTATCTTCTTCGGATATAAGAAACCAAACAAATTCATAATAAGACATTTTTCCTTCTTTCATATTTTGACTACTGCAAAATAAAAATTAAAAAAATCGATTTTTTTTTCTATTAATTCAATTACTTTGATACAGCACCAGAAAATATACGATCGATCATTTTGTTTGAAATAGCTAAATATATATTAATATGAATTAATTATAAATATAAAAAGATTAATATTTACCGCCATTATTATGTTTTGCTAAATCATCACGACTAATTAATAAATCATGATCAGAATCTAATTCCCAAAATTTACAATAAATTACATAAAAATGTTCATATGAAAAATAATCATGTATTCGATTAATATCTTCTTCTTCTTCAATTCGATCGAGTGTCTACATAAAATAAATTATAAATAAGACAAGGTGCTAGGTTAGATATATCATCGCACATATGACAGATCTATCTTATCATTGTTATTATAAATCATAACAGATACAAGTCGTTATTATGACAGGTACAGATCTAGCTTTTCTTTCTCATTTTACTATATGATTCTTTGAGTACTAAATATTACCGAAAGAAAATTTGATCGCCTTAATTCTTGTATAGTTAATTTTCCTGACCATGATCGATTACAATTATAATAAATTCTAGCAATAACTGTTTTAATATATCTTGAATGAAATTCTCGTGCTTCACGAAGAAATTTTAAACCAGGATGTGTATCAATGATATCCTGTATTAAATAATCCCAATCATCAGTTGTTAAATATTGACGATTTGTTGGTAATGATAATGGTGATGATAGAGCAAGTATATAAACAAATTTTGATGCATTATCATGATTATTTTTGCATACTCTTAAAAGAAACAAAATAATAAATTAGATCATTGAATAAAAATAAGAAATACTTTTTCCAAAACATTTCAAATTGTGAATACGCTACAGTTGTATTTGGTGTTATTGTTGTTTTTGATCCTAATGCATCAAAAACACATGCACGAAATAAGGGTGCTTTCCAATATAAACTTAAATCAATTAACTATTTTAAAAAAAATAAGATTATTGGGTTTTTATTTATGGTTTTGTTTTTTATTTAATACCTGTGCTAATTTTCCAAAATCTTCTAAATAGACTTTATCATGTTTTAGTTGAAATAATTCTTCTTTAGCCTGACGTAATTGTTTATTAAGTAATGTATCAACTGTTGATGTTGGTGTTGTTGTTGTTTGTCCATTAGGAAAATAAAATTTAGGAATATCTTCAGCTGGTTTTAGTATTTCATTAGATTTAATAACTGTTATCGGTACTGGTGATGTTTCTTTAATAGAAGGTGTTGGTTTTGTTGGTGTAAATGCTGGTCGTATAGTATTGTCAGTAGGTACTGATGAGATTGGTGATTTTGGTCTTGTTGGTGTTTTTGTTGTTGAAATTGATGGTGAATATTCAATACTATCGAATTGTTCACGTAAAGAAGGAACTCCACCACTTGTTGGTTTAGGTGATGATGGTGCTGGAGATAGATCTCGAAGATGTTTTGATGGAGATTGTGAACGTGGTTGTAATACAGGAGTTTGTTGAGATGTTTTCGATATAGTACCATTGGATGGTGTAGTTGAAATTCGATTAGGAAGAACATTTGTTGATGTTGCTGGTGAAATTGGTAAAGGTTCTGGTTTTGTCAATTGTGGAGGTGAAACTTTTCCTCCAGATACCTAAGAAATATTCAAAAAAAGATTGAATTGAATGAAAAAGTTTTCGGTTTTTTTGTTTTTTTCATCAAAGAATTTGAAACATCTCGTCTAATTTTATGATAGATTTTCTTTTACGAATTATTTACAAGATAGAACAAGGAATTAGTCATGCAACTACCTCAGGAATGAAGAAAGCCGATCGATGTTGCTGATCGGGAATAGTAGATGCTCCTACTATTGATTGTGGTTTAAGTGGCCATATAGCCTCAGGATTGGTAAATTTTTGTCGAATTTGTTGTTGAATATGTTGCTGTATTTGTTCAGCTGGATAACGTTTTTCAAAAACGAAATTGATATGTGATTTGGGAATTTTTGGTGATATCGATATACGTGCCAATGGTGTCGAAACAGGTCGACAGAAGCCTGTATGGATTCAAAAATATGTTTTTTTTTATCGTTCTTTTTTTTATCTGACTCATAGAGACAGATAGTAAAAAATAAATCTTTTTAAATGCATATATATATATATATACATGTTTTTTTCTTTCTACCTTTATGAATAGCATCACAATAACGACCATAATATCGACACTGTTCACAGAAGTGTATTGCTCGTCGGCGTTTCTGATCAATTCGTATATTGAAATAAACTTGTGTGGTGGAACGTACCACCTGACAAGGTACACTGGTCACTGTCATATTTCTAGCATCTAGAGTGTAAGAGGAAGAATCGTCTTTATGACTTTCATTTGCTTCTCCCTCTCTCCCTCTCCTTCTCGTATATACATATGCATATATAACAAATTGTTTCTTTTACTCGATTCATTTTGGCTCATTCCACCCCTTTCCTATTCTCTTTTTCTTTCGCACACATTCTCTTCTTTATGCTTTACACTTGTGATAAGCTATATATGTACGTCGACGAACCGCAAAATCGACAAGAGTGCCGACTCACCTCTCTTACTTACTACTTCATTTATGATTCGAGAGAGTTGAAAAGAGCGAATGGGGCGAAGATGAAAGTGAAAAGAAAAAATAAACAAAAAAAACGAAGAAAAAAAAAATCCAAGCGTTATATTCATGATAAAAAGAATGGTACTATGAAAATAGAAGAAAGAGGAAAAAAACGAATAACTATATGAAGCATCTAGTCCTCTTTTCAAAATATGCCAACAACCTTAGTCAATATACCGATATCAAATACCAATGTATGACTAATCATTGTGTAGGTGGCAAACAAAATATATACATGTGTATGTCTAGATGATGACGTCAAATACAATTTTTAAGTATCTACTATTATTTGCTACATATACATTTATAATCTCAATGAAAAACGAAGATAAATATATAAAATTTCAATAGTAAAATAAAAATAATCATATACTTAGTTTTTATTTATGAGAAATACTTATAAAATCTGTTCTCTTTTTTTTCCTTCTTTTCTTGTTCCATGTTTGTCTCTATTAATATAGATCTTTTTCCATACAAACACTCTTCTATTCTCAGTGCATATATACAACGATATGCTAAATCAACAAACAACGAATATGACGACTTTTCTTTTCTCTTTTTCTTCGTCTTCTTTCCATCTCTTCTATCATTCTGTCACCGAGTATTTCTCTTTTGCAGATATATCTAACAAACCATACGATCATGTTGACGAGAGATTTTTTTCTGCTTTCATGTCCAAGGTACATATGATGTAATTGATGGTTATAAAGGATAGAAGAAGAAGAAGAAGAAGAAGAAGAAGAAAAAAAAATAAGATAGATTGATGATATATTTTATTCTACTTCTTTTTTCTTCTACTACAGATACCAATAATTCTCTTGTTACGAATAAGACAAAGCAAAAAGGAAAAAGAACAACTTACTTGTTGTTGATCGATGCTGCCGGTTATTGTAGTATTAGGAGTAGTACTACCATTTACTATTGGATATTTTTTCTTCAGAGAACGCTGTTTCCGTTCATCATTAGTACTAATTTTACCAGGAGTATTTTCACCATTTGATGGAATTGAAGATAAACCATTACGTGGACTTGAAGCTGTTCGTGGAACAGGTGAAACAGGTGGTGAATCAAAATGTTGTGGTTTTGAAAACCCACCACCACGTGTTGTATAAGTCTATATACAAAAAAAGTTCATATCGCTCAATATTATGAGAATTATCTTTTTTTTTCAGTTTCTATTCGGCATACACACACCTTCGGATAAATGATAGGATCAGGCATTTTACTATGTGTTCGAACATTTTGTAATGCAGTATATAGTGTTGTACGTGTATCTGATAATGAAAGCCATTGCAAAAATAAATCATTAACCATCTTTGTGACGGGTATTGATGTCAGTGTTGTCGATGTTGAATTGTTCATTTTTCGTAAATTCTATATTAAACTATTACAAAACTAAATGAACGGCATTTATATCTGAAAGATGAAATTAACTAAGCATCATTCTCTTCTTCTTCGTAGTTTTTCTTTTGTATAAAACATGCAAATTTAAAAACAAAAATATAGATATATATAGATTTGAACTAATACACAAAAATTAAGAACTAAAGATCAGTCATATTGCTTTTTTTTATGCAAGACTATGTATGTATACTTATATTTTATTAAAATATTCACCAGAAAAAAAAGAAAAAACAAAGAATTAAAATTCGTCGCCATAGAATGAACTTCGACGAAATATCCATTTATCGCAATTATTATCGGTTTTTTCAATAACGGTCATCTAAATATAATAAAAAATAATATGGAAATTATTTTTCATTGACAATTATTTACTGTAAGAAAATCAACATTTCGAATAACATGGGGTAATGTTTCCGGACGGAATTTCCCACCACACAATTTACGTGTACATGTTTCTAAACTTGGAGCATGTGCTAAATAAAAATAGTGAACCTGAATTCTTCTTTTAAAAAGAATATATAGATATATTTGTACCGATAAATAAAATATGTATTTGTTGTTGTGGTGACATTTGTCCTTGTTGTATTTGTGAAATATATTCACTTTCATGCATCTTAAGTATACTTGATGTAACAGCATGACTTCGTTGATAGAATTCTAGCTCAGTTTCATATTGAGATACTTCAGCTAAACTCATATGTTCGTGATATTGTTTATCAATAACATATTTATTTTCTAACAGTTCTTTTTTAGTCATAAATCTTGGCATTGTTAAAACATTGCTTGCTTCATTTACTGTATACCAGCCAGTACATTCGAATAGACCTGGTTCAATTCTTAAAAGAAAAAAAACAAGATATTTTGTTGTTTTTTTCTTTTGGAACAAAATTTTATTTATAATATTTACCGAATTTTCATTTTATTATTTAATTGTAAACCATCAAGGATTTTGGCCGCCGTTTGAACACAACGTAAAGATGGAGATGAATAACAATAGCTTATATGAATATTTTTACCTTTTAATACAGTTCCTAATAGAAAAATAAGTATTACTAAAATATACAAATCGAAGATATAAAATATATTTACCTGTATGAAAAGCGTCTTTGAGACCTTTGTATGTAAGTGGTGGATCAAGATCAAAATCTCGAATAGATGCACGGAATGGCAATGTTTCCCTAGAATAGAATTTTGTAGATATATCGATTAATTTCAATAAATAGATCGGAAAAATATATTTTTGTTTTTTGACTACTAAGAAGAAATGTTATATTTGCATTCACTTGTTATTATATCACACATATTTAAAATATTGTACTACTCAGAATTATTCTCATTGCATAGTCATAAAATGCATGATTTATAATAAATAGAATTTTTTTGTTGAAAACTTACGGTAAAATAGGTGAGAAACGACAAAAATTTCCATCTTTATCAAACGCTTGTCGTAACCATTGTGAGGAATAATATCGATCTAATCGCTCACCATGCCGAATTACTAATAAACGAATAGGACCTTGTGTAACTGGTAATGGACTCATAGGTGGATATGCAGTGCCACGAACAAGATCAATATTTAATTCTGGAGTTTTCGATGATGATCCTGTATTCACCGGATTCTTTGGTATGGTGGATGATGATTTAAAAATTCTACGTATGAATTTGCTTACACCCTTTTTCTCTTTTGTTTTATTATCAATTGCTGATGCACCCATTGATTGTTTTTTATTAACACCCATTGATGGTGATGATAATGGCGGAAGATTCATACTTGATGCGCGACTATTTGCTATCGAGCTCAACTGGAAATCACTTGTTGTTTTATTAATCGTAAAATTAGTAATGGATGAAGAATCTGAATCACGACGGTGTTCGTTATCGTTTCCAGAATGTCGAGAAGTACTTGTTGGAAGTCGATCTTCATTTTCTAATTCATCATCTGTTGTTATATGTGTTCCTGATAAAGATGTAGCCACTTTGTCTCGTGATAATCTTAATGATGATACACCTGAATCCGTATCGTGATCCTAAAAATATTCAATGATTATTTACTATGATATAAATTAAAGTCCTTTAAATATCATTTCTAGATGTATACCGGTGTTAAGCTAGCTTTTTCTGTCGTAGGTTTTGAAATCATATATTTAGCCACTGACGTTTTTTTTATAATGAATCAGAAAAGAAAAACATTTGAAGTAAAAAAATACTCTTTTTCAATATCACTAGATCTCATATCAGTAATAAAGCAATACATATAACTTACAGGTGTAACAAAAAAGATACAATCATATTTACACCTTTTATTTTTCTTCTCGAAACTTAAAACTTAATGATAAAAATTGTTTTAATATTTCAATTTAAATTACAAAAAAAAACAACTAACCTTTAATTCATCTAAAAGATCAAGATATTGGTCTTGAGAATCGACATCTTCGTGAAATGGTTGACTTTTATTGATGTTAAGAGAGTTTTTCTTCTCTTGTCCTCGAGCACTAATAACACCAGTTTCTTCTGTCGTCAAATCATCTTGAATCATACCTTGTTGCCAAATAAAATTTTATTCCTTGAAATAATAAATAAATATAATAATCACTAGTGTAGAAAAGAAAAGGGTAAATTTATACTATTGACATTTCTCTATTAAAGAATTAGAAAAGAAAAATATCTTTCTATCATTTCGATCAAATGATGACATCAGAAACATTAATGATAATGATGAATAGGAGAGAGAAAAAACGCATTAAACTATGAATACGAAGAGAGCCTTTTCTTTCTACCCTGCAGTGTACGACATCGATAGTACATAAGCAAAAGAGCACGCGAATGTGTGAGCATATAAACTCAGTCATGTGAAGAGAAAAAAAAAAACATGCGAAATATTCATGTATGTGAGAAAAAAAATAAATCAAGGACTGTCTGTCATAAAAAAAAATCTTTTTTTCTTTCTTTATTTACTTTCTTATGTAGATTAGACAAGAATAGGTAAATGATTGAGTTCATTTATATGATTTTTATGCTATACTAATTAGATTTTCTAGATGATATATCAATTTGACCGAATAATAGAGAGAATAAATCAAATTATTTCTAATAAATAACAAAGAATCAAATAGATACTTCTAGTCATGTCATCTATATTCTAGATTAAATAAGATATACGTATATGTCAATAATATTTCTATGAAAAAAAAAAATTTGATAGATATTTAGAGAGACGTACTTAAATAATGGATTGATAGATAGCCAATATTGATCATGTGAAAATGAAGACATTTGAAATGACAAAAATCAGATTTATTCAGTGTCTTTTATAAATTAACAAACAGTAATCAAATATGAATCATTGAAATATTCATTTGAAAGAAACAGAAAATACGTTTATATTAAAGGTATGATACAGGTGGATTAAGATTACGATATTGTACAAAGAAAGAATTTTTCTCATTTGCTATTGGTTACGAAAAAATGACGAAATCAACTTGACAATATTGATGTCGCTTGTAAACAATCAGTGTATGGATTTGTTAGATATTTACAATAAAGCTGTTCTAATGAAATAAAACTACATTTTTAATTCAGTTCATATTCTATTATCAATAAACTTAATCTTCAATACTTTTTACAATATTCTCTTGAAATTTGAGTGGTACCTAAGAAAAAAAACGTCCTCGTCAGTAATACCCTAGAAGAACTGTTAACAATTCGATAACAGTATTTTTAATGTAATTTATTTTCCAATATTATAAAGTAAATAGATGACAAAAAACAGCTCGTAGCTGAATTGTATGTTTTCTTTAGTTATATTTTATAACAGCAGGACAATTTTATGTAAAAAATAATACATTTTTTTTATAACATACGCAATAAAATAATAATCATTATATATATTTTCATTGCTTTGATTCATATAAATAATCCAATATGCGTTCTATAGAATAATTACATGATTACTTTTGATGATATATCGAAGTTAAAATAGTACAACTGCATTTTTGAAAAAGATATTAAAGTAAGCATATATCTACTAGCTATGTAGAATATTCTCTAACTAAACAAATCACCATTGGAAACATATATTTGTCGAATAATCTATATGGAATTCTATAGATATTTTTCAAATATGGCACTATATTTCAGAATTCAAGGTCGATCGAACCATAATAGTATTAACGAATAAAAATCGAGAAAAACTAGAATAATGAAATATGAAGATTACTATAACTTATTATAGAGAACGGAACATAATTGACAAAGCACTATAGTCCAGAGTCATGTAGGTATTTTTATTAAGATTCTTTTTGCAGTCAAACATGCTTGATTTGATCAAACCTGATGTATTCAATTAACAGTATATCGTCCAACAAAACCTAGATCTAGCTGATAAGATACTTTATCAGAAAAAAGTGCAGTGAAATCTCTATTAATAAATGCTATCTGATAAAGCACTATCTTATACTGAATGGCGATATTTTCCATGAATTACCTAATTCGAATTCGAATATAAACGGACAACTCACTGCCGTACATTGATTCAAAAATAAACGAGAATAAACCGTATCTTGAGCTCCACAATAGTCAACGATTTAGCTGTATATAATTATAATTGATATAATTGAGTTGATACCATCAACCTCCAAGGCTCTATATTATACTATACAGATTATAATTGAGAGAAACGTTTTCTCTACTCTCTGAGATGAATGGAAGTCCATATATAAATTATAAATAATCCTTGCAGAGAAACTTTATTGTTTTCCGTTTTTTGTAAGGTATCTACTCAAAATCCTTCTGTATTGAGATACAATCAATAGTATCTATAATAATGAATCTAGAAAACATTTTAATCTGTGATAATAGTAGAATTTTATGATAAATAAATCTTGAGGGTGTGAGTGTGAGTCTCCTATTCTACTTAAGTAAAGATTTATAAGTTGACTTATTTTCGACGTATGATCTGATATTACTAGGAAATCTATAAAAGAAAAGAAAAACTTTTGAGCAACTCGATTTCTAATGAATAAACGTTTTTGAGTGAAATTCACAGATTTTGTATCAGTTTCGATGATTTCAATGGAGAGCATTAAAGAATATACTTAATTTCTTCGAGAATTAACTACTTTTGTTAATAAATTAGTGGTTTTATCTTGCAGTTATATATCATATTGAAGGAGTTACTTTTAGAGTAAAACTGATGTTTGCTTGTCTACCTGATTGGTACTAAGTATTGATATCATTTTCATACATAAATATAAAATATAGTAAAAATATTTATAGAACCTTGATATTAATGTATTAAAAATTCATACTATAAACTCCTTTTTTTCTTAGTAAATAAAGTAAAAATTAAGATATTTCGAGTCAAGATGTCGCCAATTATCATTAGATGTTTCCATAGTTCTTAATAAAATAAAGACAAACTTTACAATTTCATTGGGTCAAATATTCTTTGGAATATAAGTGTGTACTCTTACTAAAGTCAAAGGTAAAGGTGATTATCAAACAGAGTGCATTCTCTTTGGACTTTCGTCAAGAGTATATGACATATTCATTTTAGATTTTAACAAGATGCCACTTCCCACACGATCATTTACTCGTCTCATAAATTCAACAGTTCGACCAGTATATTTCGAATTTTATGCATTTGATTTATAACTATTGTATATGTTCTCATATAGAATCATCTCGTTGGTTTACAATCCAAATGTTATTCATCGACACAAGCAACTGTAAAATTCTTTTACATTGAAATAATAGTTTTCGTTTTTCTTTTTTTTAGGATCTAAAGGAAGTATTACGTGATCTTATTCCAAAAGAACAAAAACGTGTAGCTGCATTTAAATCTCAACATAAAGATGTACCAATTGGTCAAGTAACTGTTGATATGGTAATGAAAATAAATTTCATTTATCGATTATTATTCATCATAAAATATTTTGTCTTGTATAGATTTATGGTGGTATGCGTGGCATCAAAGGTCTTGTTTATGAAACATCAGTATTAGATGCAAATGAAGGTATTCGTTTTCGTGGTAAAACAATAACAGAATGTCAAGCTGAATTACCAAAAGCAAAAGGTGGTGATGAACCATTACCTGAAGGTCTTTTCTGGCTTTTAGCTACATCCCAAGTACCAACTCAACAACAAGTAATCATTGATATTCAAATAAAATATTTAAAAAAGTTTCATTATGAAATATAAGGTTGACTGGGTTACAAAAGAATGGAATAATCGTGCTGATATTCCTCAACATGTTGTAACAATGTTAAATAATTTTCCAGCACAACTTCATCCAATGTCACAATTTAGTGCTGCTATTACTGTTCTTAATCTTGGCTCAAAATTTGCTAGAGCTTATTCGGATAATGTACCAAAATCAAAATATTGGGAAGTTAGTGTTATTTTGCTTTTCTAAAAAGATTTTTTAATCGAATTTTTCTAGTATGTTTACGAAGATTCAATGGATTTAATTGCTAAATTACCAACAATTGCTTCTATTATTTATCGAAATTTATATCGTGATGGATCAGCTATTGGTGCTATTGATTCAAAAAAAGATTGGTCATGGAATTTTGCCACTATGTTAGGTTATGATAATAAGCAATTTGTCGAATTACTTCGTCTTTATTTAACAATTCACAGGTAAAACATAAAATTAAATTCATAATTCTTTTATTTTCTTTCTAAAATTAGTGATCATGAAGGTGGTAATGTTAGTGCTCACACAAGTCATCTTGTTGGTAGTGCACTTTCTGATCCATATTTATCAGTTGCTGCAGCTATGAATGGTCTTGCTGGACCACTTCATGGTCTTGCAAATCAAGAAGTTCTAATTTGGATAACAAAATTAGTTGAAAAAATAGGTGAAACACCAAGTGATGAACAAATCAAACAATATGTTCATGAGACACTTAAAACAAGTGTTGTACCCGGTTTTGGACATGCTGTTTTACGTAAAACTGATCCACGTTATACATGTCAACGAGATTTTGCACTTAAACATTTGCCAAATGATAATATGTTTAAAATTGTTTCACAACTTTATAAAGTTGTACCACAGTTACTCGGTGAACTTGGTAAAGTTAAAAATCCCTGGCCAAATGTTGATGCACATTCCGGTGTTCTTCTTCAAGTAGATTTATTTTGATTTTTATATAATTTCTATGATTTAATTATCTTTTTTACTTTTAGCATTATGGTATGAAAGAAATGAATTTTTATACTGTTTTATTTGGTGTTTCACGTGCACTTGGTGTTCTTTCTCAAATGATATGGTCACGAGCATTAGGATTTCCATTAGAACGACCTAAATCAATGTCGACCGATGGTCTGATGGCTTTAGTAGCTGCTACCGGTGATAAACAAAAATCTAAGGCAGCTTAAATTCATTTAGGAAATATTTGTGTATGTATTATCAATCAACATCAATATATTAAATTTTTTTCATTCGTATTTAATATTTTATTTCCTCTTTAATAAGATCGATTATAATAACTTTTTATTATCGAGAATAGCTATTTTTTTTTCATTTCATCTGTGTTACTATTACTTTAGGAAAATAAAAACAAATTAAATAGGATACAGTAATATAATGTTATTTTTTATTTAAAACCTATCTTGAAAATATCTATCACAATAATGAAGAGCTAAATCAAAATGTAACGAAAATAACTAATTGTTTTTGATTTTAACTAATAAATAACATGATCAGTTATGAAATTCATTTATTGAAAATAATGCATCCATCAAAAGTTTTTCAATCAAAAGCGAATTTATACTATGCATTGTCGAAGAAATATCCTGTAGATTATTAATCTATTGATGTATGATTTATACTTGATATTATGTTGGAATCTACATTTTTATCTTTAGTGAGCTAAATTTCCTTTAATATATATATATATATATATATATTTAATATTAAACAATAGTATTAAGTTTATATCATAGTTTCATCAAACAGCAAGCCAACATTAAGAGCTGATCGAACATTACGTAATGTTAAATTAGATTTTTTAATATCAGTAGATGATTTTTGTTTTTCATTGTTTAATGATGTTACAGATTTTAGAGATTGAGATGGATGGACGAGCATAGCATTGGATTTGACATCTTCTATATTAGGTAGTATTGACTCTTGAGAAGTATTCGATTCATACGATGTATGATCCGATGATACTAAAAAAAACTATTTAGAGGAATATGATATATGTATATTTACTTTGTGATGAACTAAATTTTTCTTTAGGAGAATATCGTTCCAGTTTCTTTGCTTCGTCAATGATTGATTCAGGTTGAATAAATAACTGTTCTTTATTTATACTGTTACGCTTTGTTTGTATATTTTCTAATACACTATTATTTAACAATGTTGATTTCAATTTAGACAAAGATAAACGATCATTATTCGATGTCTCTACTTTTCTCATAGGACGTATCGATGTATTGAATGATTGTGTATGTACCACTGTGTCTTCAGAATTCGTCTCTGAAATTATATCATTAATAAAACTTTTCTAAAAAATACTTTTTAAAATTTATTAAAATCAATAGTATATTTATAAAAGCATTACTTGATCATCTGTTGTTATAATAAAACTAGTACTGCTTACTTGAATTCCCTTATTTGTCGGTACAATTTTTTTCAAAGGTACTGACGGAATATTTAAATTATCAAAATTAAGATTATTTTTATTATATATATTAGCGGTCTGTGTTGTACTAAGTTGTCGATCATTACTCGTTACTGTATGATTCAATGGTTCAAGATAAATTTGATCAACAGTGACATTTCTATGCGCTGAATAACATTCTACTGCAGTGGAAGAAATTATTCGTCGTACTGTGACTCTGTATGAAGAAGGATCGAAAGGTTTTTGTTTTATATATATTCCTTTTGAACAAGACGATTCACGAAATAAATAATGTGGGGACCGTTGATAGAAATCTAAAATTAAGAAAAATGCATAGATTTTCTATTTTTGTACTACTAAAATGAATATACTTCGTTGAAAACAATAGCCATCACATCTTATTATCGGTTGTGGTATACGAACTGTAGGAGTACATTTGAACTTTCTATTCTTGTAAGGTTGAGTTGAATGACATTGATGTGATGAATTAAAACTAGACTGTTTCATTTGATTTATTGTTTCTATGTTTACAAAAGAATATTTTTCAATCGTTCTTTTTATAAATAAATGTGAATTACAGTAACATATTTACTAGAGAGATATTCATATTAGTTAATACAATTTCGAGATGAATTACATTGAAAAAAAAGAACAATTATTAATTTTCTCATTTGCGCTATTTTCTTTTAAATATTCTATTTAATAAGAATCTATATTTAATACGATACGGAACAAAACTTTTATGTAATACTACGCAAGTTTTCTTACTTTCTCGATGTGCACATCAGACTTGTTATTTTGCTTCGAGCTTACTAGTGTAAAAGCTCGTCTCTTACGTTGTCTAATATAAAATAGCTACTATTTCTGTGTGAATATATTTAGTTTAAATATTAAAAAAAAACTTCTATTGTCTAGTAAAATATAAATCGTATCGTAGATACTTGCATAAAGCACATAGAAAAATCATAAGATAGTATTTATATAATACAAATCGATTTAGGACTGCCGATTAATTTCGGTTATTTTCTTTAATCCCTAAACCAATAATTGGCTGCGTGTTTAATAAGTCCATCAGTCACCTAAATAACTGTAATAAATCGGTGTTTTTATCAATGTATGCGACATGAATGAGACCTCGTAACTTGCACTTTGTTTCTTGACTTCGTAGGTTATTAGTTATACTCTGTAAAAGTCCATTATTTTCTGGAATAACTACTGTTCTGACGAAAAATCAAAGCAGAAAGTTTTGAAATTTTATCTTGCTAAAATAATCATAATAAAAAGTTTAATTATACTTTATCTCACGTTTCTGTCGTTGAAAGTGACATAATCATTTTTCCTTTTTTTTCTTTCAACAAGTAATTGCAATATCATACAAAATATATGATGCGCGACGAATATGTATTCACTGACTAGGAAGAAAAAATAAAAACACATTATACTATCAACATATACAGCAACACAACACGCATTTCATTACCTTACCGGTAGAACTTGTCTACCGAATTCTCGATCATCAATCAGATCTCACAATTATATGCTCAATGAGAAATGTATGCCAACGGTTCAATAGAATCCTAGACAGTTATCACCGATATAAGGTAAATGTTTTTTCTATTATGACGGCCTAGTTTTTATTTATTGACTCTCGAAATATTTTTCATTTTCACAATCTCTATTTAAGTAGCATAACTTCAATAGCATATACACGAATAACGTATGTTTCACCCAAATTAATTTATCCTTTATTAATCTCATCTAAATATCGCACGTTTTAAACTAGCTATTATGTCATAAATATAAGATGTTTATATAAGAATGGAAAAAAGCATAGAACATTATTATTTGCCTTTTTGCGTCTATTTAAACACTTCTTTGTACATATCATATTCATAATAAAAATCAGATTTTGAAAGAAATTATTTCACACCTAAAGAATAATAATGAACGATACAACAAACTTCTTTAAACTCTAAATCATTTAGTACAATACACTGTGCTTTGTCCGCAATAATGCAAAATCTTCACCATTAAACTACATAGAATACATTTACGAACAATTATTCATTCAACAGAAATTCTTTTTTCCTGTATAAGCATTTGAAACCTCAAGAAACGCACAGATAAAACTTTCTGAACATCCTTCATCTTTAATAACCTCTTTCCAGTCTAGATTTTCACAAAATATGATCCTATTCTATGCAGTATATAAAATTCTAGAAATACTCATACCGACATGCAAAAGCTGCACAAAGTGGTCAGAGCAACATTTATTTCACTGCTCTAACTCTTCATCTATATTGTGTCTTTACTTTCATTTTTCATCTAGACAATTACTACATTAAATTTCATCTACAATGGAATCCGAGATGTTGCAGCGCAATATTTGGCTGACGCATTACAACACAACACAGTAACACTCATTATCTGTCGATCTATGGCATATCATTATCTCCACTTTTATATCTAGACCCTCACACTCACGACACTAAACCTCTCCGAGAATAAAATTGGAGATATTGGAGCACAATCTCTGGCTGTTGCATTAAAAGACAACACAGTAACTTTTCTTCTCTCTTCTTCTATGCCATGTATTTTTCTTGAATATTTTATCTAGACACTCACTACACTAAATCTGTGCAACAATATAATAGAAAATGGTGTGGAGATGGAAATATGGGAATTACTTGGACGCAATAAAAGCGAAGAAAAAGTGTGATTGTTATTATTAAATGCATTTAGATGACGAAGAAATTGCTGATGATGATTAAAGGAGTATTTTCTTGTGTTATAATTTGACAGAAACAGTTAATAAAGTGCTAATTTTGAAGGTGAATCTGTATTGTACTTATAATGTTTACTTGGAATGTTTTGATATTTGATGATGGAGATGATGCAGCTCTAAAAAACAGAAGTTTTGTAGAACTACTTTGTTACAAAGGTCGGACTTGCACGGTCGTAAACAACAGTTTATAGAAAAAAAATCGAAAATATACGAAGACCGTACAATATTACAACGGAATCAACAGACAAACTGTCTTTTAGCGTATAGGATGATATATTTTTGAGTTCAGATTATTGTGGCATAAATATTAATAAACAGTAAGTATATCGATTTTTCTATTTCTTATTTCTTTTTATTTTAGATCATTGTAATATACGCAACCACGAATAGTGAGTAAATTTTTTATTTAATTGATTTTATATTTTATATTATTGTGTGTAAACATAAACGAACAGTTAATATAGTTATTTTTTCAATATATTTTTATCCAACGTCAGGTCGTGGTTACACGATATTTGGTCAGAACATGACCTTGTACGAAAAGATCCGGTTATTTGTGGCTATATTTAGTCCGTATACGAAACTCGTAATTGTAACCAATCACACTAGGTCTCTCTCTGGACAAGGTCACCAACTGTATATAGCTATTCTTCATTTCGTTGTTCGTTCCTGTTTCTATACCTGCCCTTCTTCTGATTTACAAAAAGTATCGATCAGTTGACTGGAAAATGAAATAGAAGCAAGAAACACGAAACCCAAATAAACCATTACAGTAATGGTCAACCTGGATAGAAAAAGAAGAGAAGACCAGACCGATATCTATTGTATCGAGTGACGAATAATGCATGACGAATATGTATTTATTGAGTAGGAAGACAAAGAAACACATTGTACAATTAACATATAAAGCAACACAGCACGCATTTCGTCAACATTCTACAATGGCAAATCAAACTATCTCCAGTTTCATTACCTTACCGGTAGAACTTGTCTACCGAGTTCTGGATCATCAATCAGATTTCACAATTATATACTCAATGAGCAATGTTTGCGATCGGTTCAACAGAATCCTAGACAGTTATTATCGATATCAAGTAACTTTCTTTTTTATCATGATAAAAGACTTGCTTCCCAGCGCATTTTATATAAAAGAATTTTTCTGAGGAGGGACATTTCTGGCATAATTTATTATCAAAATAAAACGTCGAGCACAGTTTGTAAGGAAGATTTTCTATTCGACGTTTTAGCACATATTCATTTTTCACTCACTATCGGACTGACATTATCCAATAAACTCTATGCCTCGGTTATTTCTATAAACCAATTCTGTTTTATGTATACAACCCACTTAGGCAACGCGCATAGAGTTCTCATGCAAATCACATATCGAGTCTCATCAAGAAGCATGATAATACTCCTCTATCACCTACTGGCAAGAAACTATCTTTTGTCATGCCTAAATAATATACTACGCTTTTTATGCGTAATACGAAACCTACACAATTGAATTACTCAGAATAAATTTACAAATAATTATTCTTTCAAGAGAATTTTTTTCTTATTTTAAAAGCATTTGAAACCTACAGAAACTCACATATAAACATATCTCAACATCCTTCAACCTTAGTAACTCCTTTTTCGTCTAGATTATCAGAAAATATGATCCCATTTTTTGCAGCATATAAATTCCTTCAAATAATCATATTGCGATCCATAAGCCCTAGGAAGAGTTTGTAACGAAATTTCTGATCGTTCGTGCTTTATTTAACCGAATGAAAATGAAGAGATAAGAATGAACAATGAACGACTATCTATCGCTATTCATGCGAAACGGTCAAGAAAGGTGAAATAATAAGGAGTGACCCATGTGTATGGATATGCACAGCGGGCATGTGTCGGTCACGAATATAGAAGAGAAACGGATGAATCAAATGCGTCCGGGAGGTCAGAACAGCATTTTGTTTCACTGCTCTAACTCCAAATAACACTGACCAACTATTCATTCATTTCATCGATATCGTGTTTTTATCTGCAATTTTTCATCTAGACACTCACTACACTAGATCTCTATCAAAAAGAGATCGGTGATGTTGGAGTACAATATTTGGCTGATGCATTAAAATGCAACACGGTAACTCTCATTCTCTTTTTATCTATACCATGTATTTACTTCCACTTTTACATATAGACACTCAATACAGTAAATCTAGGATTCAATGAAATCGGGACGGTTGGAGCACAATATTTGGCTGGTACATTACAGCACAACACAGTGACTCTCATTCTCTCTTTATCTATACTATGTCTTTACTTCCACTTTTTCATCTAGATACTCACGACACTAGATCTCTACCACAATGAAATCGGAGATGTCGGAGCAAAATATATAGCTGCTGCATTACACCACAACACAGTAACTCTTATTCACTCTTTATCTATACCATACATTTCCCTTCCCTTTTTCATCTAGACACTCACCTCACTAAATCTAGGATTCAATGAAATCGGAAAGATTGGAGCACAATCTTTGGCTGATGCACTACAACATAACACAGTAACTCACACTTACTTTTTGTCTATACCATGTATTTCCGATCACCTTTTCATCTAGAAACTTAACATACTAAATCTCGAACGGAATAAAATCGAAGAGGATGGAACAAAATATTTGGCTGATGCATTACAATACAACACAGTAACTCTTATATTCTCTCTATGTATATCACATCTTTTCCTCCACTTTCATCTAGGCACTTACTACACTCAATCTCAAATACAATCAAATTGGTGAGGTTGGAGCACAATATCTGGCTGATGCATTACAGCACAATACAGTAACTCACATTCTCTCTTTATCTATGCCATGTTTTTACCATTACTTTTTTATTTAGGCACTTACTGCACTATATCTCTATCGGAACAAGATCGGTGATATCGGAGCACAATATTTGGCTGATGCATTAAAACGCAACAGGGTAACTCTCATTCTCTTTTTACCTATACCATGTGTTTACTTCCACTTTTACACATAGGTACTCACTACACTAAATCTCGAACTGAATGGAATCGGGGATGTTGGAGCACAATATTATGCTGGAGCACTGAAACGCAACACGGTAACTCTCATTTTCTCGTTATCTGTGCCATGTCTTTATCACCAGTTTTTCACCTAGACACTGACTACTCTAGATCTCTCCTACAATGATATCGGAGATGTTGGAGCGCAATATCTGGCTGATGCATTAAGACGCAACACAGTAACTATCATTCTGTCTTCATCTAGGCCATGTCTTAATTACCAGTTGTCCACCTAGACACTTACTACTCTAGATCTCTCCTACAATGATATCGGAGATGTTGAAGTACAACATTTGGCTGATGCCTTACAATACAACACGGTAACTATCATTCTCGCTTTATCTATATCGTGTCTTTACGTGCCGCTTTTCATCTAGACACTAACTACACTAGATCTCTACGGAAATCAAATCGGAAATATTGGGGCACAATATCTGGCTGATGCATTACAACAGAACATAGTAATTCTCATTTTCTCTTTGTCAATAGCATGTATTTTTCTTCATTTCATCTAGAAACTCACCACACTCAATCTCGAGCGAAATAAAATCGGAGCTGTTGGCGCACAATCTTTGTCTGATGCATTACAACATAACACTGTAAGTCTCATTCTCTCTTTATCTATGCCATATTTTTACCATCACTTTTTTATCTAGATACTCACTACACTAAATCTCTACAACAATGTAATCCCAGATGTTGGAGCACAATATTTCGCTGATGCATTACAACGCAACAAAGTAAGTATCTTTCGCTCTTTTTATATACCATATATTTACCTCTGCTATTACATCTAGACACTCACTACACTGAATCTGACGGGAAATGCAATTGGTAATGTTGGAGCACAATATTTAGCAGATGCATTACAATACAATACAGTAACTGTCATTTTCTTTTTGTCGATATCATGTTTTTACCTTCATTTTGTTACGTAGACACTCACCACACTAAACTTCTTCTGGGTTAGAAGATTTGGACTAGATGTGGAGAGGAAAATCAAGAAACTTCTTGAACGCAATGAAAGAGCAAGAAAACTGTGAATGGTGATATTAAATGTATTTGGATGCCGAAGAAATCGCCAACCTTGATCATGCCAGTGTTTTCTGGTGCTATAATTTTGACAGAATCAGTTAATAAAAGTGCTTGTTTCCAAAGTCAACCTGTATTGTATTTTTCATATTCGTTGCGCATGTTTGATATCGAATAACAGGGATGCTTCGGCTGTGAAAAAACAGAGGTTTTGCAGAAGTACTTTTTTAGTTCGCAGCTCGTGTATGAGAGAGCTGAAATGCTATATAGCACTAGTGGAATTCTGAAAATTTGTTTTCATTTGAGTTTAGTCAAGAGAGGTTTTTATAATAGTAACAAAATTGTGAAAGATCGTTCCGAGTGACAAAAGGGTCTGATAGTGCTAAATCAATTTTGATTGTTGTGGTTTTGCTGAACTTCTCAAAATTTTGTGGTGTAGATGTGCTTGCATGTATTTGAGTTACAATGTAATGATTTACGTTTTACTAGAACAGACTTGTCGAAATATGATAGAAATTGAAAATGTGAATTTATTGCGAAAGAAGCAGCTACTACGGCTTGCAACATGTTGTCTCTCAATAGTATCGATCAGTATGAGAGAGAATCCTGTTGGGATTATCAGTAACTTTACAGTAGATACTCGCTAGTGACAGTAGTTTTTAAAGCGTTTGATTCAACAACAAAACCAACTTTATTATATAAAGACTAAAATTTATGCGAATATAATTTTGTTGTATAAATATATATTTAAAAAGAATGATTATAGTGGGTCTTAAATTAATCATCCTTGACTCTAATATTAACCGAATTATTAACTGGTAGAAGCTTCTTTATATTAGTCAGAATCTAACAAAAAAAAAGAACGAAAAGTTTTTTATTACATGTATCAGTCGAAGAGGGAAATCAATCATATAATCTTACATAACAGTACACTGCTAAATATATGAATAAATAATAGTTTACACATATAATTCAGAGATAATATCAAACAATATGAAACTAAAATAAATGTCTGATAGAAGAAAACGAAACTGAAACTTAATTATAGAATTTTTGTAATGTAATAGTAAAACCTGATCAAACAATTCAACCAGAAAAAACAAATCGTTTCGAATTAACTGAACATGGTCGTCTTTTAACATCGAATCATCCAAGTAAAACTCGATATTTACTTTATTGGGGAATTAAATCCAAAAATATACAACAATTCAACAAGCAAAACTTGGAAATGAATTTGATAAACAGAATATATCAAAAGATCGATATCAATTCATCAGTGGAGATATGTTTGATGCAACGATAATTCCATAAGCTGGTGCTTATATCATGAAAAATATCATTCACGATTGGAATGATAATCGAGCAGTTAATATAATGAATAAAATAAAAGTAATAATAATATTGCACATAGTATCGATATGCATATGATGGTAATGTTAGGTGCAAAAGAACGTACACAATGGCAATATGAATATCTTTTAAAACAAGGTGGTTTTCATCTAAAACAATTAAATTATACAGAAACACCAATTTAAATCATCGAAGCTATACCTAATTAATTCATACTTTCTTTTGACTGATTTTTATCATGTAAACGAAGATCTTTTTTTTGTAGGAAGAATTTTAATATAGAATTTAATTCAACGATATTGTTGTTGACGTTATTCAAAAGTTCGATCAGCGTCATCTATTAGATTAAAAGAAAAATACCCTGCATACATATATCTATCTATCTATTATCTAGAGAGAATAGTAAAGGAACTATCGATTGTTATTCATATTCTAATTTTATCTTTTCATGAATATATCATCTACATTATCAAATCTATATTTAAATGAATATTACTATGAACCATCGACATTTTCAGCATATACTACTAATCAACTTTACTATAATTATCAGTATAATGCAAACTCAACATCAATTCTAAATTATTCAGCAAATAATTATAATCGTAACATTTGTTGTCTCTAATGTTTAAATTTTGTTGATTTCTAGTTTTTAATCATGATTTCTTATATTCACAAGAACCAACAGTTAATACAATTAAAATTCATATTAATCCTTTTTTCAAACCCCGTTCATCACATCATACAAGTGAATCATCAACTGACCTTCAACAACCACAACATAATTTATCTGTACCTTCACGAAGTCAAAGTCGCTCATTATCCTTTGATCGACAAGTAATAACATCTACTAATAAAGAATCAAAAGTGGTCATTCAAAGAAAACAATTAAAATCAAAGCATCGTCGTACTGCAATCGATAGATCAGAAAAGAAAAAAGACAAATTAAAACGTTTATATAAAGAATATTCTGATGAAAACGTATATGAACATTGGAAACCATTACGAACTCAACAATGTTCTGAACTATGTCAATATGCTTTAGACAAATATCATCAAATAGAATAGATTTCTTTTATTATTAATATATTTTTAAGTTTGATATTTCTATAGATTTTCTTGTTCCTTGTTTTTATTCTTGTAAATTACACTTTTTTTGTTTCTCATAGATTATATGTGTAAATATGTTAACTTTGTAATTAAAACTGAACATAACTATCAAATATTCTTCCGAAAAAAGAAGTTGCTTTTCTCATAGCATCATACCGAATAAGTCATTTTTTAGTTCGAAGGTGATTCAAAAACCTTTGAAAATTGCTAAGAGTTGATTTTATTTCTTAGATATGCGATGTCGGTTTCGTCGATTAAATTATATCCTATTCTTAAGTATTTCTTTATTTATGTTTTATCGAATATATAGCATAAATCCTATTTATCATACTCTCAATCACCTTTTACAGTAAGTAATCACTCATTAGTGATCTTTCTATTTCTACGTCGAATAGCTCATTCATTATCAAAACTACACTTATCGTACACTTTCATCATCTTTTACATATAATTCTCGTGGATCATATCTTAGTTTTGCTTATTTCAATGTTGAACAACGTAACCGAGTATTACATATTGATTTTTTATATGGTAGGTTTTCGTATGCAGTATCAATCAAACATTATACAGGCCTCGCAGCGTGTTTACTTTCCTGATTTTTTCCTGATTTTTTAAAAATGTCCTGATTTTCCTGTTTTTAACTAAAAATCCTGATTTTGTCCTGATATTTTATGAATTATCCTCATAGGAGTAAATTTACGTAATTATGATCTTTCTTGCTATTTTACTCCGTCTATTTTCGATTTATACAAAATATTTTCACATTTTTCCATCGAAAGGCAAGATAATATTATTAATAATATTCAAAATAAATTTATTTCAAACATTCATTTTTTCTGTTTTTTTCTTAATCGGTTCAAATTTTCATTATTTTCAATCATTTTAGTTTTTAACCTTTTCGGGACGGGATTATTTTTTTCAAAACGAAAGAATGCAATACGAAGTTAGTTGAAGTTAATTAATTTTTCATTTAGTTGACTTTAATTGGTGTGAAGCTGCACGACGAAACAAAGATTTAGCTAAAACTTTTTTTTATAAAGTAAGTCCCGTCCATAAAAGCTAGTCTATTCGACTCAGAATTTAATTCTGCATCGAATGGGGCTACTTTTATTCATGAGACAAACTTTTGAAAAATGTTATCTAGGTTTTTTTCTCTTACACAGGATAAAAATTAAGATATAGGCAAAACTTTTTCCAAAGCATGTCCCGTGAATAAAAGTAGCACCATTCGATGTAGAATTAAATTCCGAGTCGAATGGACTTGCTTTTATGGACGGGACTTACTTTATAAAAACAAATTTGGCTAAATCTTTGTTTCGTCGTGCTAGCTCCATCGTGCTAGCTTCACATCGATTTGACATTATTCATCATTTCGGAACGATCACGGCGCATACATGCGTCACCCATACCAAAGACCAGAGTAATATCAGTGAGAAAAATAGATGAATACTACGGATCCTGAAATGTGAATCTTTTTGAAACGGGTGGCCACTATTATAGCCACCCGTTCCGAAAGGGTTGAAGATGCTAATTTACTATTAGCAGCTGTCACCAGTACTTCGACTGTACCGATATCATCAAGTCTTTTATTCTTCACAGCTGCAGCAAGTCTTGTAATTCCTTTGTCTAACATATTAGTCATCTTGTTCGTTCAACAACTGTTTTTCTGTTTCTTTTATTCTTAAAGAATTAAGAGAGAATGCCGACTATAAGAATAAACAATAAGAAGGGACAGAAGAGCAAAAAATAAAAATTAGAAGTACATATTTGAAGAAAAGATAATATTGTTACACATTTTACTCTCTCTGAAGCAGTTTTCATGTTTATTAAGGCAAGTTATGCTGAAAGATTAGTTTTCAATCATTACTCTGTTCCATCTAAACGTAAATTTTATACTAAACAGTAGTATTTCAACACATTTTGCAATGTCCTGATTTTTATTGAAATTCCTGATTTTTTTTCCATTTGTGTCCTGCCTATTTTCCTGATTTTGTAACATATGCCGCTGCGAGGCCTGATTATACTATAATTTTTAGATATACCTGTTTCATCACAATGGCAATCGGATAGACATCTTTATCCAATTCAAATTGCTCAATATGGTTTAAGTCATTGGAGTCGATTAGAACTCAATTAGAAAAATCAACAAAATAAAATATATAAATTCGAACGACTACAGCCAAGTGAGGTTTTATGACTTTATATTTGAAATGTACTATTATTTTTATTTAGAAGAAAATAATCATTGTTCATCGTGGCATAGAATAAAAGATGAAATATTTCTTTCAAATACTTATATTCATTTTACAATTTCATCCAATTCTTCATTACATTTTCATTTTTTCAATAACGATATTGAACTTATTTATTCAACGAAAACAATTCATGATTTAGAAACTTTAACTAAGAAGATTATTTCACTCAAGGGTTCTCCTCGTCAAGTCAATCGATATATGCTAATTGACATAGAAAAACTAATGAGAAAAACACTTTTTTTCAGACGTGATTTTGTCAAAATTCAACTTTGTGGTGATACACAATCTAGTGTTGATCAATTAATTATTGGTAATCAAACTTTGTATGATCAACAAGCTTTTTATTCAGCAACACGATGGTTATTAAATAATCAAGATTTACAAACAGGTTGTTGGTTTATTCATGTTCAACGAAATTATGTTCATCATCCTCACTATCATTTACGAAATCCATGGTGTTCAGCAATGGCACAAAGTTTATTTTGTTAGTATAAAAAGTATCAGCTAATACTTTTCTTCTAAATTTAGGTCAAGCTGCATCATTACTCGTTCGTCTCTATTCACTAACAAATAATAAGGAACATTTATTAGCTATTCGACGAGCTATTCAACCTTTATGGTCATCAAATCTGACTCGAGCTTATTTTAACAATCGTTTTGTTTGGCTTGAAGAATATCCAGTAGAATCAGCAACTAAAGGTCTTTTTGTTCTTAATGGATGCCTTTATGCTTTAATCGGTATAATCGATGCTAATACAATTGATTATGAACCATATTTATCTGACTTAATAAATCAAATAATTATCTCATTAGAACATATGCTTCCATATTATGTTCATTCACATATTTCAAATTGGTCTCTCTATGATTTAAGTCATATAACAATGAAATCAAAAATAAATTCAGCTTCTTATTCATATCATCTTGTACATATAACTTTACTTCAATGTTTACGACAAATATTTAAAAAAACAAATGATTCCGTATCTCAGCTATTTGATTTCTATGTAGAACGATTTACATCAGCTATTTTGTAGTATAATCTTCATTCTCTTTGACTGGATAATAATAAATAACAATAAAATCTTTTGTTTGTTCTTCATTACGAACAAGACCAAAACCAATATATCTACAATCAGGATTTAATATTGGTGTGTAGCGTATCTAAAAAAGCCAGAAAATAAATATCAGTAGATCTATCAATCATTTCTTTACTTTCGACGATTGACCATTTTCAAAATCATCAATAAGTTCATCATGAATTAATTTAGCAATATCTGAACCATCATTCACAGGTGCTTGACAAGACATAATTCTATAAAATAAAAAGCATATTGAAAATATTGTTTCAGTTTTTTATACGTTTCTCCGATAGGTTCACTATTATGAATAAGATCAAATTCAGTGGTGTTTTCTATATAATTTTGAACTGATAAATGTGTTGCTCGATCAAGTGCTCGATTAGTAAGTTCCGAAGAAGGTTCAAGTGATGGAAATCCTAGTTGAGAACGATATTCATTTATTGTTTCGAGATATTGCTTTGTTAATCGATCTAAATCAATGTCGCTTTGAATTTTATCTCTAACATTTGATGTTGACATGATCTCGTTCATTAAATGATTATTCGACACTTTTTTATCTTTCGGTAATGATGAAGATTCATTGTTGATTATTGTTGTTTCTGTAGGACGTGATTTTGGTTTTCGACAACAACAAAGACGACGACAAGTAATCATTGTATTCGACATACATTCTATTGAATATATTATTTGATTTTACTACATAACAAGAATCAAATTTCGGGACGAAATATAACAGAATTCGTCGACTCAATTAAATGATATTTTTAGCGCTATCTACCAGTTGACATTAGAAAATTATTTCATTTAAACTTTTTAGTAATAAAAATAATACACATTAAGTATGATTTCATGTGAAGAGTAGTTTGTTTTGGGATCTGTGTCATATTTTTTAATATTGATCATATTATATTCTAATAATTTTCTTATTTTGAAGATGAACATACAAAATTACTTCATCTTCCAGTTTTTTTCCGAACAATGAATAGTACAACATTCGAAGTTGTTTTTGTGAATAATTATAATATAATCCTCCATATTTTTCGGTTTTTGAATATTTTTGAAAAAGAGACTTAAGCCATTGAATAAAAGCTCGTGTCAGTTGTATCAGTTTCGTTCGACCACTAAAACTAATCTTCTTCATGGGTGTCTTTGTAGGGTGTGACTGTGTCGCTGAGTGTCTGCTTGATCAGATCAATCATAGATACAAACCTACATCCATCCACCCAAGCTCACCTACCCACACCCACACCCACACCCACACCCACACCCACCCACCCACATTCACACCCATCCACACTCACACCCAAGGCTAGAAAGAAGCTTAGGGAGGTTCCTTCGGCAGATGTACGTGATTTTTCCTTATTACATTGCTATTCTGATCGTGACAAGATGATTTGTATATACTAATCGTGATGGCAAAGAAATAAACGTGTTTGAATGATCATGAAACCACGGACGTGATAGTTACTGTTTGGTAACC
>CAJNOI010000296.1:45792-85321 GCA_905250115.1 Adineta steineri
GCAAGTGCTTTCGTGGAGTTCAAGTGTCGAGAAAGCCGATGAATATGGTCGTGTTTTCTACAATCAATCGATAATTGATGTCTCCGACAGGTTCTTATGCAATTGTACGATCGATGGATCATTTGGAAAAAACTGCGAATTCAAGTTGGTTTTTAATTATAACTCATTCAAGAATGCTATCATCGATACATTCCAATATAAACACGATCTCCGAGGTCATCAGTTGTTTGGATCAATTTGGTGCTATCAGACATTATTAATTTGCAATTATGGGATGCTTTGCTTAGACTGGCGCAACATATGTGATGGCCAACAAAATTGTATGGATGGCTATGATGAAGAAAATTGTGACAAGCTGGAATTCAACGAATGCGAGTCTAATGAATATCGTTGTCTAAATGGCATGTGCATCGATGAAGAGTACTGGCTTGATGGTAAGTACATAAGTTTGAGAAATATCAGTATTCATGTTAATTCAGTGCATGTGTGCATGAGTTTGATTTATTTCTATATGAGGAGAGGTGGAATGATAACAATTGGAAAATATGACAAAAACGAAGGTGGTACAAACATATACATATATAACTAAATGAGAGAATTGAAAGAAGCTAAGATACAATATATATGAATATGTTTGAAAAATATCCAACATACAATGCGCGGGTATTTCTAACTCTAATTAATATCATAGAAGTTATCACATGAACAATTAAGATCACTTGTGAAAATAAAAATAAAATATTTTGTTGGAGAAACTCAATTGTTGGAGCGAAAATTTCTAGTTTTAAATAGTTATTTATCTTTTTTAATATAAAAAAGAGGCATAAAGCTGATTCATCGGCCATATATATACTGATGATCTATGTCATAGAAAATTGATAGGTTAGAGCAAGGGTGATGATGAGAATAAGAACTACTGTAATTCTTTAACTTTTGGCTAATTTGACGATCATTCGTTCTAGGAGTTCCGGATTGTATGGACTGGAGCGACGAGCTATTCGAGCATGGTGTCAGTTGTTTTACTAATGCGAAGTTTATCGAATGTGATGAACATATATGTACTAGCGATCAATGGTCGTGTGGCGATGGACAGTGCATTGTTCCTTTTATCCGACATGTGTATCAAACATTTTTTCCACATAATTTGTCATGTAACACTATGCGCGAATACAATCACATGTGTGAAAGCAGTTCAAACCCGTCCTTCAAACTATGGACGAAGCCCGATGGACTTTGCTGGTTCAGTACAGATGGTAAATATAATGATACATTGATGAATATGGGGATGGTAAATATGTCAGACAATGACAAATGTATTTACTTGATTCGATGTGCACTATCTGGTGGTTTAGAGTTTAGTTGCCCATGTAATGGAATCAATTGCACCGAAGTGATGCAACGCTTCTGTCTAAAAGATCAGATGTATTCTTATCCGTCTGAAGGGATGATTTTTCCATGGTTACGTCATTATTACCATTGGAATCGAACATGGATAGATCCAACCCCAGACAGGTTCAAAATGAATGGAAGCATCAAATGTCGGGGATATCGTATCGTATCAAAAAATTCTATAGAGCTGGGGTACCAGCCCGAACTAGTCATTGTGGGTAAGATTGAATCTGAATTCTGTTCACTTTCGCATTGGCCCGATACATTAACGGAAACTGAGTCAGCCCCGCAGTATCCAGTAAATTGTTGGAATGATACGCAAACTTTTAACAACCATTCGTACGCATTTTATGATATTTGTACAAATACAAGTGAATGTATCTCGCAGTATCGCATTACGGATGGCCATCAAGATTGTGCAGATGCGAAAGACGAGAACTTTCAAGTAGTTAAACAAACAAATTATTGTCTCAACCTTCAAAAACATCGCTTTCAATGTTCAGTAGAAGAAATGAATTGTTTAACTGCATCGAGCCTTGCCACAATAGTCTCCAACTGTAAAAACAAAAATGATATGTTTGTCGCGGGTAGCACTAAACTAGTAGGACATATTCCTTGCCATAGAGAAGACGATAGTGGATGTCTTTTCCTGAGATACTATATTGGCAATTCATCTAATCCGAATTCAACACTAGAGATCGATATAGCAAACAATACTATGGAGAATGTATTAGTCACTGAACACAATCGTTATTGTGACAGTTTCTGGGACCACACATCGCACCTGGACGAAAGCAGAGATTTTTGTCAAGAATGGATTTGCAATTATGAAGAGTACCGATGCCTATCAGGTCAATGCATCAATCAGGCTTGGGTATGTGATGGAGTATGGGATTGTAGTGATGGATCCGACGAAGAAGCGATATTTTTGATCAAAGAATGGTCTTTGCATAACCAACGTCTACCAAATTTGGATGAACAAAAGCAAGAATGCATTGATAGATACTCTGAGTCAAAGATGCCTTTCTCAGATTTGTGCAATTTGTCAACAAAGTATCCATGTTATTTAGCGTCGGTTTCCAACCCACTGGATATTGATACTTATCGGCCATGCATCAATCTCAATCAGATCGGTGACGGAATTGTCGATTGCTATGGAGCTGTGGACGAAAAAAATACAGAAGAAGATTGTAATGGCAATATGCTCGGGTACACATTGCGATGTAATAATTCTTGCAGTTTTAACGGGTTTGCTTGTGAAACTGATCCAACATGTTCGAATTCATTACTCTGCTCATACAAAAGCAAGAATGCAACCTGTTCTGATAAGAACGATGTGATTTGTCTGAATAAAACGTGTGTCAAAAAGGCACGATGCGACGGGATCAAACAATGTTTGCATGGAGAAGATGAATACTGGTGTCATCCATACTATAATAATTTGCCACACAGAGTAAAATATCGACAAATCAAACGGGCTACAGTCTTTTTCGGACTACCAACGTTTCCAACGGTTATTCCCACAATTCAGCAACGGAAAAAATCAGTATTGGCAGTTGCAGAAACTAAATATCGGCTACCTACAGTGCTTAACACGCGCGAATATCGACAAAAACAAGATGTTACACTTCGTTGGCTGGTATTTGGCTGCAATCGAGGCATCGCTAAAAGAGCTGGGCCTGACGCGCATTGTTTTTGTCCACCTGCCTACTACGGTAGTCATTGCCAATTTTTCTCAGACCGTCTTACTATCATCACGCATCTCGATCTGAGTACTCTCACTTCTACACTGCTCCTTTCTTCAAGTCTATTCAAGATTGTTGCAAGCTTAGTGTTTCGCCAAACAAAATATATCGATCATCATGTTTTTTATGTAAATCCAATATTAGAAACAGAGAACTATGTCAAGCAACGTTTTTACCTTCTCTATTCTCGTTCAGTAACGATGTTAGAGCATAAACGGCGACGTTATTTGAACCGTACGGATGTTATTTATGATCATCCTTATTCGGTATATTTCGATGTTTATGCGCTCCAAAGTAATGACACAATCGAGTTAGGATCATTTCGATACATAATCTACTTTGATTACCTTCCGGCTTTTCGTCTCGCAACGGTGTTGAAGTTTCCGTCTTGGTTTGGAAATTCTACGATCGATCCATGCGCTCAAAAGCCATGTAGTGCAAATTCTATCTGTAAACCTATTCTAAACGAAGAAGGAAAGTTCTATTGTTCGTGTAGATCAGGTTACACAGATATGAACTGCACTGTATATGAACAAAAATGTTCTTCATATTGTTCACCAGATTCCATTTGTCGACCTGGTCAACGTGGTCTCATTAAAAATCCAGATAATCCGTTATGCATATGTTCTCTCGACTATTTTGGTCCTAGTTGTCATATACGAAATGAAGCATGTAAATCAGATCCTTGCGGCTTGAATGGAACTTGTCATTTAACGAACGATCCAACTGGCGACAAACCAATCATTTGTCAATGCTCAAAACAGTTCTATGGCGATCGATGTCAGTATGAGAAAGTCGCGGTTGCAATTGATGTGAACATGACTTTAACACCAAGTGTTAGTGTCATTCAGTTTTACGACTCGGGCCAGCCTTCATGGTCTATACTCACATTACGACATCAGATGATCACTGGTGGACTGCCGCTAACCATACGTTATTATCATGACCAAGAAAAGGCTCCGATTGTGAGTCTGCTAAAAACTTACGAAGGTTTTGCAGACCCTCAATACTACGTGCTCTACATTCAATTGGATAGTGCACTTATCAATCTCACTTCAACGCCTAGAGTGTGTCCAAATGCCATATCACTACTGCCTATAAGTAAGTTATTTGCATTTTGAGCGAAATTTCCACCCATACACTCTTTCTGGTTTCAGATGAGACATCAAAAGTACCTGCCCTCTTCAAATATCATCAGATTTGCTATAATGATAAACATCGCTTATGTTTTTACGACAGCACTTATTTTTGTCTTTGCCAACCGGCTGACGGCCGCGCCATGTGTTACATATATGATCGCGTACTAGACCGCTGTGACTTTTGTTTATCAGGTGGAAAATGTATCAAGGGAAATCCGACAAATTCTCAAGACTTCATTTGCTTGTGTCCACACTGCTACCAAGGACGTCTGTGCGAATTTAGCGTCCGAGCTTTCGGATTCACACTCGACTTTCTTCTTACCTCGCAGTCTACAACAACTCAAGTAATCTACATTGTACTGACCTTTCTTATTTTCACTATTGGTTTTCTCAACAATTTCTGCTCTCTTCTTACTTTCAAACGGAAAGAGCCACGCAAAGTCAGAGTTGGTAACTACTTATTTGTTCTCACCATCCTCAATCAATGTGCTCTTCTTGGACTTTTTTTCAAGTTTATCCACATCCTGTTTGGTACATTGGGATGGACAACGGCTACGTCATGCAAGCTCGTGGGTTTTATGCTGTCTACCATCACTCGCTCATCCTATTGGCTAACAAGTTGGATTACCATTAATCGTCTTTTCATGGTCTGGTTTCCCACGAGCACCACTGTCAAAAATGCTTCAATTGGTATCTACATAAGTATAATCACTATTCTTGCTCTATTCAGTCTGCACACTCACGAGATTCTCGCTTATGACATCATTCGTCAGCCGAATTCTTCTGCTTCAGTCTGTGTAACTAATTTTCAACAGAGTATTTTGGCTAATTATGATCGAGTGAGCACACTTTTGCACCACATCATCCCATTCTTGATTCAAGCGATAGCAATCACAATCTTAATTATACAAATTGCTCGAAGACGAACAAAAACGAATGGCGGAAAGACGACATTTGGACAAGTATTGCAGAAACAGTTCACTATGCACAAAGAACTCTATCTGATACCGGCTATCATTGTCTTATCCGCTTTACCTCAAATCATTATTTCCTTCACTCTAGCTTGTACGCAGTTGAATGTTTGGCAGAAACATGCTCTTCTTGTCGCTTATTTACTCTCGTATGTCCCACAAACGCTTGGTTTTGTCCTCTTCGTTTTGCCTTCAAGTGGTTATAAGAAGGAGTTTGGTGAGACAGTTATTGGAAAGAAATACTTCAAATGGATGTTCAAACCGAAGGTGAAAAATCCACAACAACCAATACAACTGCAACAGCACGCAAAATGAACCTCTGACAATTGACTGCTTCTTACGCTTCGCAAAAATATTAACCAAATTCTACATGTATATGTACTAATTTAGCCTTTCTTTTATTTTTCATTCGCTGTAGGACATAAATCGAGGAGTGGGTGTGGATGTGAGTAGAGAAAACACAATCACCAACACTCACCCTTCCAAGCAATCATTAGTATATGTTGAGAACAGCCACCACTGAAAATACAGTACTATGTTCTATCATATTATGCTGCATAACGTTGTTTTATAACTAATCCCCACTTGTCTGAAAACAAGACAGACGTGCATCTTTCGGTGAAAATAGTCACTACGAAAACTTTTAATAAGTTTTATGTTTTCTCCGGCAATAGCATCATCCTTGCCAGTGTCCTATGTAAACAAAGCGATGTTGGAGAATCGAACAAATGCTTTTTTATCGATGCAAACAGAACGCGAAAATAAAATTAATCTAATGCAGCAACAATATTCAACAGTAGGCGACGCTGCCGAATCTCGCTTTTTCCGCGAAGAAGCGATTTGAGTGTTCTCTATGGTGGTGCATATATAAAGTTACGTTGATACAACAATTCATCACTTTTTCAAGCAAAACCAAAGAAGATTGAGGTGAGTCTGTGAAAATAAAATAAGGAATGAAATGATGCTAGATGACTTCATAGTAAAAAGTTTACATATCTTTTCGATGTTCTAGGCAAATAGATCGTTTCGTTGCAATGAAAGGGCACAGTTTAATATTATCATTCGCAAAAAATGGTTCATATCTACTGCATTGAAATATAACACTCATCTTTGATTGCAAATACTGTCAGGTTCTAGTAGTTCTATAACACGTGTTGAGACAATTTCATTGATCAGTTACTATTCACTATCAGTTTGTATCCATGATAGAAGAAGATGGCGATTGTAATATATCACAAGAAATGAAAACCAATAAGAACAATAAGCATTTTATTCCCAAGTTCTATCTCACATATCATATCAGACACTTGCACGTCAAGAAGGAAGTAAAATTACGAGAAGCATACATTTCAACTTTTTCGCTGTATAATTTTAATCGTGATTTACAACTCAATTGTAATACACTTCGATTTTGTCACTTTGTCTGTCAGATCAGTGAATAAGGGATTATATTTCTTGCCATCTTCTGAAGTATTTAAGTTAAATCGTGTTGCATAAAAAATGTTTTTCACGGTGGAGATGAAATTGATATTGGCATACGTTATATGTTGACTGACTAAGTGATAGGAAATCGATCACTCATTTGCTAGTGTCACCTGTTCACCTTCTTGTTGGAATCTAATATTAATAAATTTGATAATCCTATTATGAGGATTCCTTTTCTACATTTTCAACAGAACATTCGAAAATGAGACAAGAGTATAAGAGTGTGAGTATATCGTAATGCTTTGCTTACACCCACCTTAGATAGTCTGAGTAGCGTTTTACATAATTACAAAAATTCAAAATTTAAAATTTAAAATATATTTCAGATTTCCAAAAGTAGAACTCATACAATAAAATGGAAACGTATGCAATTTATCGCGGGTGCAAAATCGTTTCAGAATTTACGACAACTGAAACTATGTGTGAAGCTGCAAATTTCTCAGAATATCTATACTTAAACAATATGATTAACGCCGCGATACATACAGATAAATGCTGTTGGAGTTGCATTTTATACGCCAATAAGCACACTCACAATGTATCCTCGAAAATAAGTCCTAATAGTGTAGCGAAACACGATGAAACTGCACCGTATCCAATGCAATTCGCGGATGATATAGAACCTCAACATAAGTTAGGCTATAAAATATTAACTCCCAACTGTACCACATTAGTTCTCAAGGGTTTGTATATGTTACCCGAAATTATATTTGGTTTAAAGAAGATGAAAATGGACATAAAATGTGAACATTTGGAAAACTCACATTTAACTAATAAACACTTTTATATAAGAAGCACATTACAACCAGATGGATCAAATATATCAAAGGTTGAAAGAGAATATATTCCACCTGGTGAAAATGAATAGATACGTAAAGCATACGTAAAACCTATAGGGGCTTGGATCAATGTACCTTACGTGATAGGTTCTGTAGCGAACGCCAGTTATGACTTCTTGTTAGAAAAAAATGATCAGAAAATTTAATCTTTGGCCGAAAATATAACTGGAGATATAGATATTCAATGTGATATTATCAAAACACCTGAAACAGAAAGAATTGTAAATGAATATTTAAACAAGTATTACAAGTTTTCTCCATTACCTGAAGAATTCAATAAATTTTGGTATACTTATGTTGAGAATAAAGAGTTGTACAAATATGCAAAGCCTGATGAATCGAAAGATATTTATGATAAAATTGTAAAGTTCAAGGACGAGATGAAACAATCATTGGATAAATTTTTGGAAAACAAAACAGAAATATGGTCACCTGACCACGGAATAATGAAAGTGTCTCCCAAAGGAACTTGTGATGATATAATATTTGACAAGAAACCTCACATGATTTGTGTAGGAAAGTATTCATTTTTTGGAATTTTTCTGGGATGGTGTTACCAGTACAGAAATTTGACCATGCGTTGGCGATTAATAGATTTATTTTTCAATTACGTAAATCCCAATGTTTGCTGCGGTTACACACAGCTCGTCGAAATGGATTACGGTATTGTAGAAAATAAAGGATCTACTTATTTGAGAGGCTATCTCACAGAAAAAGATAAAAACGATCCAGTCTTACCGTATGTAATTGGCGCATTATCAGGTTTTCGACTAACCTTTATCTATTATTCGAGACTTATGGCAAGATCAGACAAGCAAACCACCACGAATGCAAGAATTATAAGAAAATTATCAAGATTTCTAATCGAAAACAAAGATTATCAGCTTGGTAAAATTGACGAAAATATTTTAGCAGAACATTTACCACCTTTTTCATTATTAGCTTGTCCCGCATTTGAAAAGATAGTTACTGCATTAGACAGCAATCACCCTCTTGTTCAAGCATTAATGAATATTAGAAATCTAAAAAAACATTATATCGAAACGCACAATTATTATCCTCAATAGAACTCCGTGGGCTCACCGAATGTAGTAGCAATAATACCTGACAACGATATGAAAAGCTTTTATAACAAACGTTTTTTTCTACGTGTTCTGAAATATAAAAGAGAGCTCTATTTGCTATGCTATTTGTTTATCCTTTAACTAATATTATAGTAAACTGAAAACTAACCTGGCCTATGTTTTAATAAAATAAGATGACTCAGTCGACTACTCTCGACTTTTATTTTCCAGTAACTGATTTAAAGGAACATACTAATAACTGAAAAATTAATTTAAGTACTTCAATTATAAAAATAAAAATAAATATAAATCGGTGTAGGTGCGGTTGAGGGTTTAGATGTGGGTGTGGGTGTGGTTGTGGATGTAGGTAGCAGGATGAGGAAGTTACATAAAGAGAATACTCCTAAACCCATATTCACACTCATTACTTCTCAATTAATTGCAGATATTCTTTGTACGTGCGAGTGAGTAAATAAAACAAGTACAATCATTTTTCTTTTGCATAAAGAAGACATTCTTTTATTTATTCATAAAAGAAACTATAATTTCTTTTTTATAATTTTAATTCTCTCTTTTACAGTTTTAAGATTACAATGATTTGGCTGCAAAAAAACTTAGCGAATTTTTCAAGCACGTTCAAAATATGAAAGTGCTTTCGAGTACTTTCCCATGCTATCATACACACTACCAATGTTGTTGTACAAAGTAGCCAACAAAGAATCATTTGCAGGAAGAGTTGTTTCTAAGATTCTACGTGTTTTTTTGTAAAATGAGAGTGCTTTCGAGTACTCTCCCATGTTGTAATACACCAAACCAATGTTGTTATAGGAAGTAGCCAACAAAGGATCGTTTGCAGGAAGAGTTTTCTCTCGAATTCCAAGTGTTTTTTCGTAAAACGGAAGTGCTTTCGAGTGTTCTCCTACGTTATCATATACACTACCGATGTTGTCGTAGGAAATAGCCAAATGAGGATGGTTTCGAGGAAGTTTTTTTTCTTGAATTCCAAGTGTTTTTTCGTAAAATGAAAGTGCTTTCGAGTACTCTTCCGTGTTATAATACACAGTCCCAATGTTGTTGTAAGAAGTAGCCAAGTCAGGATGATTTGCAGGAAGAGTTTTTTCAGAAATTCTAAGTACCTTTTCGTGAAATGGAAGTGCTTTCAAGTATTCTTTCATATGAACATATACACTACCAATGTTGTTGTAGGAAGCAGTCAACGAAGGGTGATTTTCAGGAAGAGCTTTTTCTTGAATTCCAAGTGCCTTCTCGTAAAATGAAAGTGCTTTCACGTAGTCTCCCAGGTTATCATACACGCTACCAATGTTGTTGTAAGAAGTAGCCAAGTCAGGGTAATTTGCAGGAAGAGTTTTTTCTAATAGTTGACGTGTTTTTTCGTAAAATGAGAGTGCTTTCGAGTACTCCCCCATGTTATCATACACACTACCAACGTTGTTGTAAGCATTAGCGAACGAAGGGTGATTTGCAGGAAGATTTTTTTCAAAGATTTCACATGTTTTTGTGTAATAATCAATAGCCTGTTCATAATTACCTTGACGATGTTTTACATATCCAAGCTGATTGTAATAAACTGCTTTATTATTCTCACTTGATGGTTGCTTAAATAGTACTTTATATAGTTCTTCAGCTTCATCGAAATGACCTGTTTTAAGTAATAAGTTACCCAATCGTTCCCATCCAGTATTACCTCCAATCTCTTCGCTTATACATTCAGTAAGTCGCTGAAGTTGTTCGTCATCATCAGCAGTTAGTTGAAGTTCTACCTGAAAAAGTTGATCATTATTGCCCATTTGTTTAATTGCACCTATTCGAAACACGGCGTGCATGGAGAAGAGTATTTCTTCTTCTGTTTTGAAATAACTAACCTCCTTAACAGAGGCAAATGGTGTTGATGAAACACGAGGATCAATAGTTATTATAAAAAGTATTCCCACCATATCTGTATTTGCTAAAGCACTCTCGGCGAACGCGAAGGAAACATCTTGATCATCGCTGGTGGATAAAAAGTTGTTAAAAGACATGAGACCACCGTTTGTGTTTTTGAGTTTATCAAAATCAGTTTTCGACAGACCTTGTCCTCGATAAACTACAAAAGGCTTATTATGATAGTTTGAAAGTTGTTGTTCATGTAGTTCCTTAATTTGTTGATGGAGATCATGAATAAAAAATCCCATATTAATAATTGTATTGGCATCTAATGTTCGAAGTGCACAATTGAGCATTTGATAGGTAAAACAATCACGTGTATACCACCAAATTGCCTTTTCTTTGCGATAGTCATGTTCAAATTCTTCAATAATGTTTAATTTAGTCATATTGTCATGATAAAATTTGCGGTAATACATCGCTAAGATCTTGACGGCTTGGTTGTGTTCATGTTCCATTTCAAGGAGAATCTCCTTGAATATTTGTGTGTACATATAACTGGGTTCCAATTGGTTTAGGTTTTCAGCGGATACATCGTCATTTTCTGCGAAAAAGCTAACAGAAATTGAATCTTGATTGACTTGTTTGACACCTCCCTTTAAAGCGTCACAGATGTCCTTGATATTGTTATAAACACCCTTGATCTTTTTCCAGTTCTCAGTCCATTGTTGATGATAAGATATATTGTCACAAAATATGTAAATGGCATCTAATTTTGGTATGCCATGGATTTCAGGAACTAAATGTTGCCCCAAGGATCCTGATGTGATGAGGAAACTTGTTTCGTCCTTGAATTTATCGAAAAATTCGATACATTCGTTGGGTTCAGTGCACATAGTAATATCGTTGACCACAGCTCGTAACTGTATCAACGTATTTTGACAGTCCTTGTTGGTTTCATCGATGCTTGCATCTGCCCAAACTAACAGATAGTTTTGAGCCATATTCTGACATGTTGTTGGCGCTGTTGTTGCAGCAGTTGTATTAGATACGCCTGAACTGAAGGTTGAGCTAAAATTTTCCTGTGATTTTCGTGCAGCCATATTGGTGTGAGTTATAGCTAGACGCTGAATGTAAACTTGTAAATGAGTGTAATGGTTCGAATAAAAATAGCGATTACAGTATGAGTTTATGTAGACAATGATTTAGTTTTTCTTAATTTTTCTTTGGCACGCAATGTTGGTGTTTTTTTGTCGCTATGAGAAGACAAACACTGTCAAGTGACTATTGAGAACACGCTTGTAAAATATAATAAAGAAAGAAAAAGAAACTACAGAAAAGTAGTAATTTATGACTTTGGAAACAATCAAACATAAGGAAGCCAACACGCTACTTTATTTTATTTATTTCTTCTTTCTAAGTTTGTATTACCGATGTTGGTGCAATTACTTCGGTATGCTAATGTGTAGCTGACACTTTTTAACCGATAGAATCGGGAAAGAAAAAGAAACAATTCTTTCCGCGAATTCTATTTTTTTTTGCTTTCTCTCTCTTCGTCAATAGTCTACTATTTTGCCTCTCGTCTTTCCAAATTTTTGATTTTCTTAATAATCAGACAAGATTCTTTCCTGATTTCTTTTTTTTCTTGCATCTAACACGTTTATTTAACAACCAATAAATATTAAAAATAATGTATTTACATAAAAATAAAGAAAGAAAAATATTAAAACCATTTTATTTACATGAAAGTTACAATAGAAAATTAGTTCAAATATTATATTTATATTAAGAACTGATACTTATTACTAAGATTCGCCTTCTTCATATTTGTTGCTCAAATAGTCATCCAAAAATTTTAAAACCAGCTATAGTTTGATATAATGAGATGAATCAATATATGTATATTATCTTCTTAAATATTCTGACTTACTTACTTTTGGAATGCGACTCAAGTATTGTTTGTTTAAAAATAAATAAATAAAGTATAGTAGTTGGTATATATAGACACATGTATACAAAGACATCACGTGATGTTGATCTTGAAGATCAGGCAAGAATCTCTTTTTCTTTCCTATCAAGAGTCATGTTTGAATTTTAAGAAATTCGAAATATCTATGTAATTCTTTTCAGATTTTTGAGGGTGTGGGTGGAGGATAAATGATTATCCATACTCTCACCATAGAGCTGTCTTGTAAATAATAAAACTTGTATTTTAAAAATGTTCTGTATACATTCAAAAGTAGTATCGTATCTAGTTGTGTTATTTATTTGCCTAGCTGTAAATAGTTATATTATATCAAAAATCGATAAACTTTACAATAATTTTCAATCAACGTAGAAAGGAGATCCCGACTGATCAGAGTGGCTCTCAAGATACGCACTTTTTCCTCCTTGACTACGATAGCAGCAAAATTCATGATGTCCCCTTTGAATTTTCTTTCAAGGTCTATTAACTGATTGAAATAAATAATTGAAAAGGAAATCATTAGTTGAATATTTTCAGAATAGTTTCGATACTGTTACTAACATGATAGAACATATACCAATGTAAATAATGCAAAGCTCTATATTTGCTAGAAAATTAAAATAGATGTTGTAGAACTACAGATATTTTAAAATCAAAAGACATCTTCCTCTTTGTTTTAAAACTATTTGTGAATGTGACGAGTTCATATTCTTACAAAAAGAACTTGACCAAATGTTCATGAAAAAAAAACATGAATAAACTCAATACTTTGAGAAAAACGATCATACGCCTTATAATTGTAGATCTTATTCGATAGAAATAATATAATTTATTATTTTCGTAATAATCGAAAAAGCTTTACATCGCATTTTTGCATATGAATTTAACTTGTGTTACATCTAGTTGATTAAGCAAGTTGAGCATATATATACATATGTAATACACTGAACGAAAAAATAATGATAATACATATTATAACTAGATATTAACAATCTTGCATACGAATTCATTAGATCAACTGAATGATTACCAGTTACATAATTTTCGTTTAGTTCCTTTTATGAGATCTACTCATAAACTTCCTTATCGATATTCACTTGCTTAAAATAAAACTGGTTCCTGTTTAACCATTTGAACTTATATGAAAAAAACAGTCAAATTAAAATATTGAATCATTGATGTTTTCTTTTCAAATTCGTTTTAATTATAAATATAGATTAATAATATTTATTGTTGACATCATTAAGTCAATACAAAACTGTGTAAGACAAACAGCAATGTGATATAAATATATGATGACCAAAAACAACATGTAGTTATATCTTATACAAAACTTCTATTGCATTATAATGGCAATTTCTAACAAAAATAAAGATTGTATTCAATATTAACAATCGTAAATATATTTATCATGATTATAAAATAAAATAAATACAATATTGAAATGATTATTGTCGAGTAAATAAAGAATCTTCGTGAAATTTTAAAATTTGAATTTGTGCACAATATTTTACATAGATATCTTCTCCTAAAATTTCAATCATTCGTTTTGGGATTTCGACATCACCGACACGATCTAAAATATTGAGAACTTGTTTTAATTGTTGTGATGATATTTCTTTTAAGCAATTATCTCTTATTTTCTAGGTAATCACGAAATATAATAACAAATTTTGATATGTAAGACAAAGGAAATAGATAAAACTTGAAACTTATCAATGCGCAATCTAGTTTATTTATTATCAACTACATAAGAATCTCCTTGACAATATAAATTCAAAATTTTCATTTCCTAGCTTTTTCTTAGCCAATTTTTTTTTCTCATTTAATATGACATCCATAACGAATCATTCTAATAAACAAGATCAAATAGAAGATTCAAAATCAAATTCAATAATTCAACTTGAATTCAGTGAATCAGTTGCACAAATACTTGCAGCAACATCGTATCGACAATATTCTTCTCGGAAAAGATCTTCATCGAAAGACACTCAAAGAACATATGATAAAGAAGAGAATACTAACAAAAAACAACGAAATAATAATGATTATCACGTGTTTCAAACACAAAAACGGAATGGTAGAATCATACAAATTCAATTTAATTTTGTCTTATTTTATACATCTATTCTATTTTAGAAATGATATCTAAAAGATTGGTCAGCACTCAGAATATTACTGAAAATAATTTAGAATGGTTTCAAGATTTTATGCGTCAATGTTTGGATACAATACGTGATACCGTTACCCAGGCTTGTATAACAGCTATCTCTTCTCAATTCAGAACACCACTAAATTCAAATACTCCTACTCAAGATATCAATATTAATAATTATCGAACTGGTCATATTCAAAGTGAACATTCACTGACATTACATAATAGATTAGATGATGATGATGATTATATTGGTAAAAAACAACGAATTCATCATCGAGCAAGATTAAATCCTTATCCTCTGTTTAAAAATATATTTCGAACACAACTTAATGATATTCAAGTACCTTGGTCATATGAATGGTCGCAATACAAACCGATTATATTTACAGCTGAAGAAGTTCATATCAATCCAAATGCAGATCTTGGTATAAACAAAACAAATAAATATATTTGTTTTTAGAATAATAATTTTTAGATTTATTAAAATCTCCTTCTTCTATTTCACTTCATTTCAATACTATTGATGGTACTATCGATCGTCGTAGTGTCTATCATCATTATCATATAAATAAATATAATGGTCTTCCATTAAATCCAATTGGTCGTACAGGTATACAAGGACGTGGTATTCTTCTTAGATGGGGTCCAAATATCTATCATTATATTATCATATGTCGATGGAAACGAGATATTCAAGGAAGAATTATTTTACATCCATCAAATGGAAAAAAAATCCTTGAAATTCTCTTAGAAATACAAACAGATGGTTATGAAACAAATGATTTTATTCTAACAGGTGGTTTACATGTATTAGGTTATCGATTTCCACCCCAATTACAAGATCGTTTAAAACGTTTTATTATTCATACAGGTTAAATTAAATTATATATATTTCATTTCGTTTTATCTATTCCATATTATCTAAGGTGTGATCTTCAATAATGAAAAAAAGATTTCATCATCACTTATTGGATTAAATCATTTATTTGAACAAACTCCAGTATCATGGAAAGGTGCTTATTTTGATGATACTCGTAATACAGATAATGCCTGGATAGAATTATCCATTGAATATCTCTTAGATTATGATCATCAATTTACAACATGTATACCATGTCTTCACAATGAACAACTTAGTCATCTTGAACAACCACGTTTTCTATGGAAAGATGTAAAAAATACAATTAATATTGGACCAAGAACTCATTATCGTCTTATAAGAAATTTAGCCTATAAACTTGATGCATATTTCTGAAAAAGATAAACGTAATTTGGTTATTATTAATCTATTAGATGTACTTTTTAATCTTTAATCATAAGAATTACAGTTTAAAAAAAATCGTTCATTTAACATCATCATATTTTCCTCCTCGTCCTTGTTTCTGTTCAATAAAATGTTTTGCACCTGGAATTGATTCACGTTCAATTAATTGTCTTCCATATAGATATTCATGTTCAAGACTATCATCAACTGTATTTGAAACAGAAAAATGTGCTGAAAGTCGATCAGTGTTCATACATTCATAAGGAAATCGAAGTATATCTTTTGCAAGTTGAATAGCTTCAGATAAACATTGACCATCAGGTACAAGACGATTAATTAATCCAATATTAAATGCTTCTTGTGCATGTACTGTTCGACCAGTTAAAATTAAATCAAGTGCTCGTGAAAGACCAATAAGACGTGGTAAACGAACAGTACCACCATCAATAAGTGGAACACCAAAACGACGACATAAGACACCATATTTTGATGATTGTTCACCGACACGCATATCTGCTAGAAGAGATAATTCTAGACCACCAGCAACACATGGTCCAGCAATAGCAGCTATTAATGGTTTTTTCAAGCTCATACGACTTGGTCCCATAGGTCCAGGTTCATTTTTATTATAATCCATGGGTACAGAAATTTTTGATGATGCAACTTCGCTTAAATCATAACCAGCACAAAATGCAGAACCACCTTCACCATATAAAATAGCTATACGAGCTGTATCATCATTTTCAAAATTTTTAAAAGCTGATAAAAGTTGAAGTGCTGTTGAATGGTTAACACAATTTCGTTTCGTTGGACGATTTATTCCAATTAGACGAACTGATGGTGTATCATCAACATGGCTAATATTAACCGTTGTATTTGACGATGAAGAATATCGAAGAGTAGAAGTTATTGTATAAAATTTTCTACCAATATAAGATGAAAGTAATATTCGATGGCTATGCATTTTCTAATAACACCTAATGGAAAAATTTCTCAAATGAAATGATAAACAAAATGAAAAAAATGAGAAATCTTATGTCATATTCATTCTCTGAATAATAATATTTGTATATGTATATGTATATATATATAATAAAAAAGAAAATTGAAGATTAATTTCGTTTCTTTTTCTATCTTGTGTACAAATAATATAACAACAATAATAAAGACCACAAAAAAAATCATGAAACAAACACACACTCTGTTAGTAAATACAGATACAGAAATCACTTTTGAAATACTCTCAATGTTTGATTAAATCCACGCATTTCTTCGTCTGTTGCTGTTTGAAAAAATGGGGAAACACCATGTCGAGCAGCAGCCAATGTATCATCAAGTGTTTCATCGACCATGTTACCAGAATTTGATTGTAGATCATTAGGATTCGGTCGCCAATGAGGTGGTTGAGAAGGATTAGATTGAAAATTATTTCCTCGTCTATCTGTTGGTGCACTTGCCCAATGACCATCATTGAGAATATCAAGACGTTGTCGTTTTATCGAAGGACCGCCACCACCACCACCTCCACCGCCACCGCTACCACCACCACGATTATCAAAATCTGGTGGTCCACCACCTCGAGAATAATCATCGAGCATAGAAAGTGATCCACGCGGAAAATTTGGTGGTTGAGGAGCTGATTGAGGCTACAATTATTTATATATAAGATATAAAAAAAGAACTGAATAAATACTTACATAGAATGAATCATCAGGATCGAGTGAATCTAAAATAAATTTAAATATACGAAACTCTTATTGACAAAATCGAAATATAAATAACTTACTTGTCATCCTATTATTACTATCACCAGGATATGGATCAACAGAACGCCATGCTTTTTCAAATGGTTTAGGTACAGGTTTAGCAAACGGTACCTATAAACATCAATATTCATAGATGTATTAAGAAAACAAACAAAAAAAGAACATACACGTCGTCGTCTACTTTCTTCATCATCATTTGAATAATCTAGGCCAGGAATACCAGCTTCACGTCGAGTAGTGATCTCATCTACATAAAATACAAAGTTTTTCTATTTAGTTTTCAAAATAAATTTACCTTGTTGTTGTAATTGTTCTAGTAAACCACCTTCAAAACCTAAACCTGGCATATTCATTTCCTCTGAACGTTCATGTTCTAATTCTTCACGATGTAATTGTTCAAGACGTGTGGCATGTAATAATAAGCCTTCTTCACTACGTTCAAGTACAGTATCACCAGGTCGATTACGTGTCCAAAATCGGGTTGTATGATCATTTGAACCACTAACAAGCATGTGACCAAGAGGATGCCATGACATATCCCATATCATACCTTCATGTGCATCATCCATACCTGCTAATTCTTTTTCTGTTCTATAATATACAAAATTTATAGGATTAATTTAAAAAGTAAAGTCAGCATACCCGACATGCCAAAAGTAAATCGAACCATCGGATCCTCCACTTGAAAATAGACGCTCGTGTACGGGATGCCATGCCAATGCTAGAATACGAATAGAAAACAAAATAAATTATTTAATAAAATAAATATTTATCTTTAAAATAAATTTTTTCATTTATTTTTATAATATAAATTAAAACAAAAACTAATATTAATACAATAAAATTCATTTTATATTTATTTTATTATTTTAGTTTTATATATACATTTATTAGATGACGAGATTCTTTTTTTTTTATTATTTTGTTTTTTTTCAAAAAGAAACAATATTAAGCAAATACAGTTTGTTATAATCTTTATTTGTAAACAATAATAAACAAATAAAAAAAGCTTACTGCATGCTTCTTTTTTGTGTCCACGAAAACATTGAACTTCTTCTTTAAGATTTCTTATATCAAATAATTTACAAAAATGATCACGTGATGCGGATATTAACCAATTTCCATTATGACGATTCCATTTTAATGCCATACATGTATTTTTATGAGCATGACTAAATTAATAAAAAGAGATTTTTTATTCTATATCAATGAACAAATATTAATTTACAGTGTTGCTAATTTTTTTCCACTTTTTGGATCCCATAATATAATCGGTTGTTGAGAATCTTTACTGCCAGAAACAAGTAAACCTTTATCTGGATGCCAATCAACACATTTAACATCACATCCATGACCTCGTAATTCACGTTCTTCTTGACCAGTCATAAAATCGAATATACGAATAAAACTATCATCGGAACAACTAGCAAATTTGCTATCATTTGGAGAAAACGTTAAACCTCTCACTGGATCATTATGTGCTTGATATACTTTAACATTATTCATATTTGATTGCCAATATTTAACAAAGCCATTGTGATCACCAGTTAACATCCACTGTTCATTATTCGACCAAATCATTGCACGTACAGCTGAATCATGTGCTTGTAAAATAGTTTCAAAATTAAATGTTAATCCATTCCATAATGTAAATTCTCCACTTGATGCACCTGTTATTAAACGACGACCATCAGGTGTCCAACAAACACAAAATATTGGACATCGAACTTTATTTGTTGCTGGTCGAATAAATTTTGTCATAACACAATTCACAGGATTTGATAGAAGATTATGTGGTGGAACAAGATTTGGAATATATAAAACATCAGGTTGTAATGATCGTGCATCAGTTATATTTCGTTGCCAAATCGAATTCTAAATGATAAAATTTTCATAAAGAAACAAAAAAATAACAAAATTTATACTTCAAGATAACGTATAATTGATGGATTATAATCGACTGTTTTACGAGCCATTGCTTTACGTAACATTTTGCCATCGAAACCGATTTCACCTATTAGGAAAAAAAAACAAATTAGATTTGCAATTCAATTTAAAATCATTTTTACCAGGTTGAACAGGTACAATAGACGAATTAAGTGTGCTGGATGTTTGTCCAGTAGAAGTTGAATGATGATGTTGAGAAAAATGGGGATGATGACCAGGAAAACGAGGTGGAGCCCTATAAATCATATAAATCATGAAAAAGAAATATTTTTCAAATAAAATTTTACATGTTTGTAAATTGTTGATTGAACTCTAATTCATAAAGTTTACAATCAACGTTTAGTAAATAAGATTAACAGTTATTAATGATCAACAACAACTGAAGATGGATAGGTAATAGAACATAAATGAAAATGAAAAAATTAACCAATGAAGATTAATTGACCAACGATAGATGGTGCTAAACAATATGTTTTACAATCAAGAGGAAATATTCTAATTTTCTATTGATTAATAAATACAGACCAATTGTTTTCTATGAAGATTTGTAACAAATGAATACATTGCACTATCCTTTTTTTCTATCGTTACTCAATCAATCGTGTCAGATATTTTCTTTATTTTTTTATCAATCCTTTTTATTTATTCAAGCAGAGTAATATGCAAAGCCAACCTGTACGTATTGGTATACTTGGTTTTGGTTCTCTTGGACAATTTATTTATTCACATTTTGAAAATGAACGTAAAAAATCGACATCTAATTTTGAAGTCGTTTTTATTTGGAATCGATCAAAAGATATTTTTACAAATTATGATAAAGAACTTGATCAAAAATTAATTGTTGCAACTGTAGAAGAAGGTTTACAACGTTCACCAGACTTAGTTATTGAAGTAGCACATCCAATTATTGTCGAAACATATGCTGAAAAAATACTTGATGTAGCAGATCTAATAATTGGATCACCAACAGCTCTTGCTCGTGCATCTGTTGAAAACTTATTGAGAAAGAAAACTCAAGAAACAGGTCATGTTGTCTATGTGGGTACGGGTGCTTTTTGGGGTGCAGAAGATATAGCTAAAATGAATGAACGAAATACACTTCGTTCATTAAGTATTACAATGAAGAAACATCCGGATTCTTATAAACTTAATGAACCATTACATTCAAAATTAATTGAAGAACGAAAAAAACTTGGTGATCAAAAAGGTGAAATAATTATTTATTCAGGTCCAGTTCGTGAAATATGTTCATTAGCACCAAATAATGTCAATACAATGGCTGTTGGAGCAATCATTGCTACTAATCTTGGTTTTGATAATGTTCAAGGATGTTTGGTTGCTGATTCATCATTAGATGATCGACATATTGTTGAAATTGAATTGAATGGACCAGAAACTATTCTCGGTGAAAATAAAAAATTAGGTTTTCATTTAAAAACTACTCGAACAAATCCAGCACAAGTCGGTGCTGTTACTGGTACAGCAACATTTCTTTCATTTATTAGCAGTATTAAATGTGCAAAAGGAAAAACAGCCGGTATTCATGTTGTTTAATCTAATAGTACTAGCTTCGCATCTACATTAGCACATATTCTAATAAATTTTTAACAAAAAAAATATCTTTTTCTAGATAAATAAATAGATAATGTCAACAAAATCTTCTGCTAATGTTTCGTCAATAAAACGAAAGGTACAAATTGTCCAACAACCTTCACCAATATCATCTCCTACACCATCGAAACAAATTAAAAAAGAGCCAACTATAGAAAAACTTAAGGTTTATATGATCAAAAAATATAATCAATGTATCTTTTAATGTTTATTTCCTTTTTTTAGACTGAACGTCAACATGAAATAACTGAAGATGATATAATACGTTCACGTCTTCTTTATGAAGGTGATCAAGGTATTGATGATCGACGTATATTAACATTAATGAAAACATTCAATAAATATATATTTGATATATCACCAAATTCGGATGATAATAGTTTAGTTATCGAAAAATTACTTTCTTCACTTTATTCTATTGAACATTCACATCGTCTTTTTCAAACAACTTATCTTATGGATGAACGTGAACAATTATGTTATGCTTCGAAAAGTAAACGTATGAATGAACAAATAATACAATTACGTCAAGAACTTGATCAAAGTGAATTACGTTTAACTGAAGCTAAACAGAAACGTTTAAATCTACTTGAATATGATGCACGTGCAGCTACCATTAATAAATTAGGTACACGTCGTGAATTACGTGCACAACAAGCAGCGACATTAGAAAGAAAACATTATTTCGAACATCTACAACAAACATTTGAAGCAACGTAAGATATTTTAATTTTATCATCAAATCAAAGTCTATTGAGTTCTTTATAGTTATCAACAACGATTGAAACAGATTGCTGTTTATATGCGTCCAATATTTGAATTAGATGAAATTTTAAGGCAAGATGCTCATGAAGATAGTCCAACTGAAGGATCAAGTGAATCTCCTGTTGAACAATTAACACAACCATTGACTCCTGTTTTACCAACTACAAAATTTGAAAGACAACGAACAAATTCTGATTCTTCAACAGCTTCAATGGATGCTGATGATACGAATTCAACAGCACGTTCTAAAAGACAACATAAAAATCATTTAGGATTGAATTTCCTATCAAATTCCTTAGCAAATAATCAGCCACAAGCATTATTCTCAACAGAAACAGAACTATTTGGTTCACAACTTGTTAATCCATTGTTATTATTGTCTTCTTCGTCAAATATTTCTTAATTCTATATGATGTTCCTATTCTTTGTTGACTAACACTTACGGATGTTAATCTGATGTTTTTTTTTCATTAAATAATTACTGTATTTTGATTATGTTTTGTTTTTATATTCCTAGATATTTTATCGTCAGCTGTAGTATACAACTAATGAGCAGAGATATTTTTCGAAGTAGAATGAGTACGTAAGGAAGTAAACTATGAAATAAAGAGAATAGTGTGTGATAAAGATACTGTATTAGGAATATTGTATAAAATTCATTATGATCGTATTTTTTTCTACTTTAGATTTAGAACGAAATGTGGCATTTATGTCGTTCATCATCTCGACCATTAATTGGTGTATGTCATCTATTGATTCGACAACGACAACTTATTCCTATAAAACAAGCAACTCCTCAACGATTAATTTCATTTCCATCTTTCTTTAAAATAAAGAAAAATATACCTGAAACTCTTCCACAACCACCAGTCAATCCACGGCATCCACCAGATTATATTCCACCTCGACCACCTATCGATCCAAATGTATCAAAACCTACGCAATCACAATCCAGTATATTTGCTCGATTTCGTCATGCATATTCAAAATATGGAAAAATTTTATTAGCTGTCCATTTTGTTTCATCATGGGCTTGGTGTGCTGGTCTAATTGCACTTCATTTTAACGGTTTTGATTTAGGTATGAAAATAAATAAACTCAGATCTATCATAATTCGTTGCTTTTTTATTTTCTTCATATAGGAATGTATATTATAGATGGTCTTACACACATTAATGTAATTAGTTCAGAACGACGTTTATCATTTATACGTCATATGAATGAGTATTCCGTTTCAGGAATTATATCAAGAATTCCTTTTATCTCACAAGAACGTCTTAATAGTTTGAATGCTTATTGGACGGGAGAACGTGTTCGTTTATTAGCAACAGCTTTATTACTCTATAAGTTTTTAACACCTGTTCGATATGCTTTTACATTAGGTGTAACAACATATATATCTCGTACATTTCTTAAACGTGGGCTTCTCAAACGAGCACCACAAGGTGATTCATTGAAAGAACTTTATCGTGATCAAAAACAACTAATTAGAACCGAAGTTCGCCGAACAAGAGATCACCTCAAAACAAGTGTACGACGTGGAAAACAAAAAATTGAATGAATCACGTTTAATTATTGTTTATGTATTTAGGGAATCTATGATTCTTTTGTTTCACTGCTTGCTTCGTCTGTTTTTTTTTGTTTAAACTTCTATATTAATTCAGCTTTGTGTGAATACATGTAAAGGAGAATAACTATAGAAAAAAATTGATTGTGTCCATTGAAATTCAAATTTACTTATTAATGATTGTTGTATGTAGGTAATCTATTATTGAAAAGAAATCAATTAAATAGTCGTTTGAGATTTTATTGCATATCAATGCAGTTGCATTTCTCATTTTCTCAGGAAAATAAAACGACCGAAATCTTTATGAATCTCTATATACGATAGATCGTCATTTTAATAAAAAGAAAGTTTAAAATAATGTAAAAAGTGAATTTTAATTGTCTGGAATAGATTTTGGTGGTATTGTTGAACTTATTTACTTTCTTCTTGTCGTCTAGAAAAGATCTTTTGACGAAGATTTATCCACGCTAATTTTAATTCTTTTCGAAATGCTTTTGTTGTTGCAATATAAATATAAAATGATACTGCTGGATTAATAAAAAGAAGAAATGAACTTGTAATAAAATAAATAAATGATTCAATAGCTTGTCGATCCATACTTTTATTAGTACGAGCTGTCACTGCAGCATAAACAGTATTTATTGGATATGGTGTTGTTGTTAATATATAAACAAAAACTTGTGCTGTTAACATACGAATTAAATGAAAATCACGTTGACGTATACGATGATTTACTTGTGTACTTGTAGTAGAAATACGAACATGAATTGAATGTAAATTATATAATGTAATTAAACTAAATATACTCATTAATACTGGAGGAATAATACCTGCAAAGATAAGTGCATAAATACTAAAAATTAGACTATATGTACCAGGCATAATACAATAATCTAATTCTATTGTATTCATAATAGGTATATGTATAGTTGCTATAAACCAAATGATAATTGTCATACAACTTAATATTCGTGCTATATGTATTTGACTAAAATTTCGAATAGATACTCGACGTGAAGATACACAAGCTCGATCTATACATGCAATTATAATTAAATAACGTGAAATCATTAATAATGTATGATATATATAAAGACGTAATTTACAAAAAATTAATGAATATGATGTTAGATTTATTTGTGCAACAGAATAAATACCTGTTGGAATAGAAAATATTAAAGCTAACGTATTAGCTATAGATGATATTAATAAATAATGTGAACATGAATTTGATCGAAGTGATTTTTGAAGAAATACAAAACAATTACATATATTTCCAATAGTACCAAATATAAGAAATATCATCATTGACCACGTCATATTTTGTTGAACTTGTATCAAATTATAAGATAGTGTTGATATATTAATACTATTGTTCATTGTTGATTGAGACGTTTAGTTTTGTGCTTCAAATAATAACGTTACTTAACTTATATATAGTCATGATAATATTAGAATTATATGAGTGCATATCATTTGATGATAATTGGAAATAGTTGACTTCAGATTATTGATGGTCTTTATAAAGAAGATTATATAGAATATTGAGTACAATACTTTTAATTAAGAAAATAAACATAAGTTTATCACACTTAATTATGTGATATGTTTCGCCTGAATTCATTATACGGGTTAATTGATTAGAAAATGAATATTTGTCTACGAAAGATTTCGTTGTTGTAATTTAGCTCACAGTGAAAAATATTTTTAATTTATTTTATTTATATGCGATACTGACGCAAGTGTAGACTTTGGTTGATATTTATAATACTCAGATGAAGAAACACGCTAGATGTTTTCAAGCTAATTTGCTCCTAATTAACGTTAATCTTGAATAGGCTTTAAACCATCAGATGGTAAACAATAACTGTCTATAAGAGAAAGAGACTTGCACTTTATTTAGCATTACTTTACAACTCTTTGCTATAAGTTTTCTAATCGAGAGACGTATGATTTATATTAAAAACTATTGCACACCATAGTATATCTGTGAAAAACAAAACTTTTCCCAAACTATTGTTATTATTAAGTTTCAAATTTCACGTATTTTATTCTCGAGTACGGGTACTGATAAACCCGTACTTGAGTACGAGTCCGAGTCCGAGTACCGACGAATGCGTACTGAAGTACGAGTACTTTGAGTATTTTGCCTGCAACAATCTCCAATTGTCAACAAATAATTTTCGTATCTTTTTTTTGTAGTATCTGCGAAACCATTGTCTCTTAATTACATTGGCAAAACATTCTTTTTAACATACAATGATTATAATAAAAAAAGAAATTATTTTTCTATCGGAAAATCACTAATCTTTATTGCTTTAAATAAATATAAAAAAGAAAGAAGAATATATCGATTATCGTTTTAAATCGCATCTGAATTCATAAATAATTGACATCAATAGAAAAAAGTTATAACACATTAGTCAAAGAAAGTTAATATTCTACGTAAATAAAGAAAAAAAAAATATCGTCTGGTTTCTATTAAAAAAATATATCTTTTTGTTCAAGTAACCGGTCGACGACAATTTTCACATGAACTCATTATATGTGCATCATATGGTTCGACTTGTATTGTCATTCGAGCAATGGAATGTTCATGACGAAGCATTTCTTGAGCTTGACTTAGAACTGTTAAATAATCACGATCAGAATCTAAAGATAAACAATATGTCTAGTATTTAAAAAAAAATAGAATGTTAAATATTATCTACCAATTGCAATATGAACGGAGAGAGCTGTTCTTTGTAATGATAATGACCATATATGTAAACTATGTGCATCTCGTACGCCAGGTATTCGAAGAAGATCATCAACTACTTGTGCATAATTAATATTGGACGGAACACCTAATATATAATATAATTAGACAAAATTCAATGAATAAAGTTTTATGTGCAAATTACCTTCCATAAGAACCAAGATAATATCACGCATTATAGTTATTGTTGTAATAAGAACAAGGACGGAGAAGACAAAAGTACAGATAGGATCAGCTAGTTTATATTCCGGCTAGTGAAAAAAATGAAAGAGGAATATATTAATAAATAAAATTTATTTATAATGAGAAATATATACCTTAAATTTAATCAATATTGCAGCACAAAGAACACCAACACTTTGAACAAAATCACCAATAACATGAATAATTGCTGCTCGAATATTGATATTTGTTGTTGGTTTTTTATGTTTTACAATTTGATCTCCAACTTGACCAACTATAATATCAGCAACTATTGGTTCAGTATTAATTATTGTACTTGTACTATCATGACTGTCATTATGTGAATGTGAATGTCCATGATGGTGCCCTCCATGAGAGTGACCATGATGAGGTACAGATGTACCACACATATTAGCATGTAATGTAAAAAACATTCTTGAAAAGCAAATTAAAAAGAAAAATTTGTTAGTTTTTAAATAAAAATGAATTTCTAGACCATACCTACATGATATTGAATACAACGCCACATGATGCGACAATAATCATCTCTAGTGGTTTGACTTCAAACTGCCGGTAGATACAACGTTCAATAGCCATATAAACAAGTACTCCAGTAACTAACCAAATTGTTAATACACTTAGAAGAGCACCAAGTACCTCTAATAAATAAAATAATGAAGAATAAATTAAATTAATAGATAAATATAAACCTGCTCGAATATAACCAAACGAAAGTTTTCTTGTTGGTCGTTTTCTTGCAAGATACATTGCTGTTAATGATATTAAAAAACTAGCACAATCAATGCCCATGTGAGCAGCATCAGTTACAACAGCTGTTGAATTGGAAAGAACGCCTCCTACATATACATGATATTTTTAATTTCTTTTTCTTAGTTATAATCCATGAACATACCAACGATTTCAATGATCATAAAAATAATACAAATAAATAGTACAAGAATAAGACGATTTCTTGCACCATAATCAAATTTATCGTCTGGTACATGGCAATGAATTGATGGTGAAAGTGATTGGTTTGATAGAAGCTCGTCTCTTATTACTGATGAATTATCAGTACGATATAACAATGGTGTTCTAGCATCAACACCATCATTCGCTAATAAAAGGCTATCATCCGATGCATTGCCATCAGTTTGGCTACGTCTAATGTGCTGATCTTGACTATAAATATTCATCTTTGATGTTATCAAAAAAAAAAAGAAACGAGAAAAAATATATAATAATGATTTTTTTTCTATAAAAGAGATTTATTAATAATTAAAAATAATTTTATTTTAAATACAATATTCGGTCAGGGAACTTTGAAGACTAGAAATAGTGTGGTGCATTTGTTAATTCACCTCTATTCGTTTCTCATCATACCGAAATATTGCTTCTATTCGAATAAATATAAAATATAAAATGCAAACAAAAACGAACGAAGGTCTAACTTATATATCTTATCGATTCTCGATAGAGGCCGCATAAAGTTTACAAGAACATATTTTTTTTATGTACAAAAAAAAAGTTTTTTAAATCTATTTAATTTTGTCGTCTTAGATTTTAAATTAAAAATAATTTGTTCAAAACAATCCTTAAAGGTCTCACTTGTCTTTGAACGATTGGCTTTTTCTAATCCATTCATTTTGTTCAACGTTTATCGGCGCTTTTATCAATAATATTAAACCGTGATTTACATATATTTTGATTAACATGGTATGAATTTTGACATTCCACAATAGAAAATCTCGCCATTCATGTCTCGATATATTTTTACTATATTCTATTTTTTTGTATTTACCTTTCTATTAAATTTATTCATACTTGGTAAGTTAAAACTATATACCTTTTCTTTGAATTTCGAAAGAAATCATCATTTACTTTTGTTTTTGATAGGTGCTAATGGAGATGTCAACGATCATTTAGAAAAAGGAAAAAAATTATTAGCTACAGGGCAATTAGCAGATGCTTTAACACATTTCCATTCAGCAATTGGTATGATAGAATATATAGGTTCAGTGAAAAATTAAATTCATTTGTTTTTGTTTTTATTAGAGGCTGATCCGAAGAATTATGTTGCTTATTTTCGACGTGCAGCTGTTTATTTGGGTATGGGAAAATCTAAAGCAGCATTACCTGATTTAAGTAAAGTGATTGAACTTAAACCAGATTTTATTGCTGTAAGTATATTTGAGTGTTAATTATTTGATTGGAATCTTCAATATTTATTCTAGGCTCGTATGCAACGAGGAAATTTATTATTAAAACAAGGTGATTTCGATGAAGCAAAAACTGATTTTGAAAATGTTGTATGTAGATATTTATTTTTATATTCTTTTCTTTGAAAAAATTTTTTTGTCTTAGTTAACATCCGATGCATCAAATAGTGAAGCACGTAATCAATTTGATTTAACTCAAAAATTAATTCAATCAGCTCAAGAAGCTGATGATTCATATAAAAATGCAGATTATACTAAAACTATTGAATTACTTTCAACAATTATTGAGGTTTGAAATCTTGTTTATATTCGATTTTATTTTTATTCAAGTTTTACTTTTAGAATTGTCCATGGGCAATTAAATTACGTGAATTACGTGCTGATAGTTATTTAAAATCAGGTGATTTCCCTAAAGCAGTGAATGATCTTAAAGCTACCGCAAAATTAATACCAGATAATACACAAGCATTTCTCAAAATAAGTCAATTACTCTATTCCATGGGTGAAGCTGACGATAGTTTAACGTATATACATATGCATATTTTTGAATTATTATTTAATTTCTTTTTTTAGAAATATTCGTGAATGTCTTAAATTAGATGCTGATCATAAAGAATGTCATGCACATTATACTAAAGTTAAAAAATTAGCTAAACAACTTGAATCAATACGTGATGCCATAAGTCAATCGAATTGGAATGAATGTCTTAATAAAGCAAATCAAGTTCTTAAACTTTCATCGGATCCATCATCACATGCATTTATATATCGTGCTCATTCATCGTTATGTACGTGTATGTCAAGAGGAAAATCTCCAGCAAAAGAAACAATTGATAAATGTACAGAAGTTTTAGATACATATCATGTATCTGATGCAGAAATTTTAATTAGTCGAGCTGAAGCCTATATATTAAATGAACAATTGGACGCAGCATTAGCTGATTATCAACGTGCACATGAAACAGAAGATTCAAATCGTGTACATGATGGAATAAAACGTGTACAAAAATTAATCAAACAATCAAAGAAACGTGATTATTATAAAATTTTAAGTGTACGAAGATCAGCAAATAAAGCTGAAATTTTAAGAGCTTATAGAAAACTTGCTATTAAATGGCATCCTGATAAATATGAAGGTGATGATAAGAAAAAAGCAGAAAAAATGTTTATTGATATTGCTGCAGCAAAAGAAGTTTTAACTGATCCAGGTTAATATTTTTTGTTTTTTGAATTTCGTTTATCATTTTATTTCTATTTAGAAAAACGTGCTAAATTTGATGGTGGTGATGATCCATTGGATGCTGAAGAACAAGCTCAACAACATAATCAATTTCAAGGTGGTTTTAATCCATTTGGTGCTGGTAATGGACAGGGTGGTTTTACTTTTCGATTCCATTTTAATTGATCGTTTTTAATGAGCATGCGTGTGTATTTCGTGTACAGTAGTCGGCTTTTTTTGTTTGTTTTTACTGTCATCTTAAATATTTATTTTTCTCATTTTTACAAAGAAAAAAATCAATGCTCTTTGTTGTTGTTACAATTCTTATTCTCATTATTAACATAGACAATAATTTCTATTTGTTTATCAAAAAAAATCCGATTGATATAAAACAAATAGAATATTGAAATTAAATCAATTTTTGTTTTTTTTTTGTTTCGTTTTTTTTAATACTAGGAAAAGATAATGATGAATGACAAAATGCACTGTTTTTCCATAAAATAAATAACTATACACATATAGAACGACAATATTACGAGAGAACAAAAAATAATGGAAATAAAGACAATGATCATTAGGTGTCGGAATGAATAAGGTTCATAAAATGCGAATTCTTTGCCAATAAATTAGTCGGATAAACTTGCTCCATTTGACTAAAAAAATAAAATAATATTGAAGAATATGAAATAATTATACAAGATATTTTCTACCTGTAATATAGAAACAATAAGACCGAAAAGACCGATTGCACTAGCAAAAATTTCAATAATAAGAATACGAACGAATAATGATGAATTCTGAGCATCAGCTAAAGCTGCACCTGAACCAACAAGACCAACGCATACACCACAAAATAAATTACATAAGCCAACAGTTAAACCAGCGCCAAATAATTTATAACCTGCACGATATTTAAGAGCTAATTCTTCAGGTCGAGTTGTTTGATAACTCTAAAAATGAATAAAAATGAATAAATCAGAAAATAACTTTACATTTTCTTACAGTAATTGAACCAGATATAACAATACCCATGATAAGTCCATAAATAGCAACAGCTTCGCACATAATAATTGAAATAAGATTTTTTGTTCGAATACGTGGTGCTTTAACACCGCCACCTATTATACTAACACCAGTTGCAAAAATTCCTCTAGAATAACAAAAAAAATATGTATTCTTTTACTAATTAAAATTAGATTTAATTACAAAGCTGCTCCAAGAACAGAAAGTGACACGGCTAATGCAATGCCAACCAATGCCCATTGATAAGGTGAAATAGATAAAAGAAACCAACCAATATCAAAACGAAAACCATTATTTGTTAACATATATGTTAACCCTAAATAAATTAAATTATTAAATTCTTTTTCTAAAAGTTAATTAAATACATACCAGCATAGATAAATAAGCCAACACCTGCGCCTAAAGCGCCTTTCGTTAAATAAGATGTACTCATGTATGTATATGAAGGAAGTCTAAAATATATAAAATGATGATATATAACTATGCCTCAAACAAATGACAATGTCATTGAGAGTGAATTTTATCAGTCAATAAATATCTAACTTTACACTTTTCATAATGGCAAACTCACTCATATTAATTGATGATAGTTTTGATCTCTACGGAGTAGTATTTGTTGACATATAATAACCAATGATAAATAACACATCAAAAGAGGTCGTACTCATACTACAGCGGAAAAAAGCGTGTTTAATAACTTTATAGAAACAAATTTCTGACATCTGGATAGAAAATTTTTTAAATCAAACATTTATACAAACTGGAAGTATATTTATGATATGAACAGATGTTCACCTTTTTTTTAATATAACAATCAATTATATGCATTTATCATCAGAACTACGAAATGTTTGAATTTTTGACTAGAAATTTAAATCACCCTTCTTATTAACGACATTAGATGAAATATATATTCGAAAATCTAGAATTTATCATGATATTAGAGTAGATTTAACGATTAACTGATATCGTCCTTCAACAACAACTTGAACAAATTAATATTAAATCTTTGAAAAAAAATATATATTATATGAAGGAAATAAAAGGCATAAGAAATAGTTCGTGGCAAAACACCGGCCGATAAAAGTCATTAAGATCAATCTTTATATATTATTTAGTGATTGCGACGAATGTGATTGAGTTTCTGCTCGTAAGAGACGTTTATGTTCACGTTCATGAGAATCCAACAATGATTTACTTTCACGAATGTGTTCTTGTTGTCGTGTTAAACGTAAATATTTATTTCCTTTTTGTGTTTGTAACTAAAATAAAAGAATAAAAATACTTTTCTTTTCTTCCGTTATTTATTATATATTTTACTTTATCTAATTTTGTATTTTCTTTAGTTAAATTTCGTTCTATTTGTCTTTCTTGTTGTTCAGATTTAGCAATAGCTTGACGAACTTTTACAGTATCTTCATGTTTTTTACGTATTAAATCATTTCGTAATTTTTGTATATCTTGTTCTTTTTTACGTCGTTGAAATTCTGCTTCTTTTACAGATTTACGTAATTCAAATTCAATTTCCTTATTTTTATTAAGAGTTTTCTATATAAAAAAAATAAAAAATAAATTAGAATATAATAAAAACAATTTCGTGAAATTTTTTACTTGTAAATGTCGTACACGATCTTCATGTTGTCTAGTTTCAGGATCAGTAGGATATATTTTAATTTTAGTATTTGTTCCATCAGTTCCATATTTACCACTTTTTTCAGTTTTATCACGTATATATTGATTCATTAAATGCGATCGACGTTTATCCACTTCCTAAATTAATCAAAGCAATTGATGTATTTTATGTTTTATTAGAAAAACAAGCATACATTCATTTTGGCCGCTAATTGACTTGTACGTCGATCTTGTTCAGCGTTAGATGCATTTGCATTGAGTTGTCGTTGTTTATTCTGGATTGAATCTAATCGATTCTTAGTATCACTAATTCGGCCAAGTGCTAAGAGTAATTAACAAAGAGAAAATTCAAAATAATAGAGAAATGTTTATATACCTTCACGTTGTCTAAGTTCAAGCATTGAACGACGAGTTGCTGCATCACCTGAAAGACGACGTTTATCCAAATCGTAACTTTTAGCCTGCAAATTTGTTTTACTACAAGGCATAAAATTAATTCATTCAATAATTAATCTAAGATTTACTTCTGTTTATAATCAAACTTTTGTTGTTGTCCAAAATCATATTTGGTCGCTTGTGTTCGTTCATGATCGATTATGCTATAAGACGAATAATATTTTACATGAAATGATCATATTAAAAATAGATAATACGTTAGAAAATCATTCATATCAACTTTCGCCTTTTGAGCTTCTAAATTAAGTGCTAATGCTATTTCAGCTAATTCTTTTTTAAGTCGATTTTCTTCCAACTAGAGCAAAAAAAAGTAAATCCATATAAACCACAACATTTTCTTAAATAATCAAACCTCTTTTTGATGAATTCTCTGTTCATATTCTGATTGAATTTGATCTAATTGATTATGTTTGACATCAAGTTGATTTGTTTTTGATCGATATTGATGAGCCAAATCATTACAAACTAATAAATTACGACGATCTTTATCTTTACCTGCTTGTAATGAATCAATTGCATGATCCGCTCGTTCTTTTGTTTGCTAGTTGAATAGGAAATTTAGTGTATACATATTCCATCAATTATAAAATTTACTTTTTCTCGAGTTTTCATCCGTTCTCTTTCAATTTGATCTTTTTCTTCAAGATTTTTTGATAAACTTTTTTCAGCTTTATAACGTTTACTTGTTGTCTCTATATTGAATAGATATTGTAAGGCAAAATTTTCATTTGATACTTACCAACATCAAGTTTTCTAAGTGATTGACGTAAATGTTGTTGTTGTTTTTTAATATCGCCCTCTGTACGTTTTATTTCTCGCTCTCTTTGTTTTGCTCTAATCATTTCGCTCTGAAATTAAAATAAAATCAATGATGAATATATTAAAATAATTAAAACTAACTTTAATTTGTTTCATCTGTCGATCATGTTCTTTTGCTTTATTTTTATGATATTCTGAAATCGATTCAAAAGATGATAATTCATCTCCATGTAGTGGTTTTAGTTTCTTTGTGTTTATGGTTGCTGGTGGTGCTGATTTTGAAGGTTTACCAAGTGAAGGTAATAAATTATTTTCTGCTGAAGTATCATGTTTTAATGTTTGTAAATCACCTTGTTGTCGATAGAGTGAACGGATACGTCGTGAGGAATCAACATAACCACCTTTTGTCATATACCGACCATGATTTCTAAATATAATTTATGTAATTAATTAAATTTTTATATTTAAAAAAAATGAGTATACTGTAAAAATTCACCATAATTAACCAGATCATCATCATATGTATATACACTAGTCTCGGCAATAACTGAATAACGATCGTTGATTAAGGAAGGACGAGCAAAGGCAGTCATTAATTATGTATATGATGTCAAATTTCATTCAATTTTTTACTCGTCAAATATAACAGAAAAATAAAAAATTCTCCATCAAGTCGTCAATAACCATTTTTTTATTGTTTCCATGCCGATGTCATTCACTCGATCGTTTGTACAAACAAAAATGTGTACAGATGGCATTGGAAGTTGAGATTTTTAATTTAAATTCAGTATATATTGATCCATTTATAAGAGTATTAATTCTTTAATAATAAAAATATTCGATCAATTGTTTTATCGTATTACTGTCAATTTAAGATAAATTCCTAATTGAAGAAAAATCTTGGTAGACAGACCTCGTTTATATTCATTATAGAATAATTCAATGTATTACTAGTCATAGAAATTTATATATTCAACTGTGCTACATGAAAGAATAATAGAGATAAATATGATATAGTAATAACCGACCCATGAAGTTTAGTTCCTTCTTTTCAATTAAGTTTCTCTACTATGCATGATTAATGACAGAAAATGTTGATGAACAATAGTAATGCCTCGATTAAAAAAAAATAAACTCCGTACGTGATTAAAAAAAATACTTTGAAAAAGTATATAACATGTTTCATTTAGTTTCTTTGCTTCATAAATAAGTTCTATTCAAAATAAAATATATTCAATGGCTTCTTGGGCTAGAACAGTCAATTCACAGCCTTATGAGATTGCGGAATATATTATCAGTGGTATTGCTCCGATTGGTTTAATTGTAATTGGTACTGTCGGTAATCTTTTAAGTGTCTTGATTCTTCTGAAAAAAGACAATCGTCAAACATCAACGAACGTTTATTTAATATTTCTTTGTATAATGGATACACTTTCCCTTTATCAATGGAATTTAGGTGATGCAGTATATGAATTTACTGTTGGCACACAAAATATTTCAAATCAATCCTTATTTCTTTGCAAATGGGAGCAATTCTTATCTTTCTATACACTACATACATCAGCTATGTTTATTACTTTAGTTTCACTTGATCGAGCATGCCTTTTATGGAGTAGATCATACAAACAAAAAATAGCTCGACCACATATTGCACTTATATTTTGCATTCTTGTTCTGTTCATTTTATTTGCTCTCAATGGATTTCTATTTGCATTAGGATTTGAATATACTACATATGATAATAATACTCAAACACAAATATCAGTTATAGCATGTTATTATTCACTAAATACTGGACTTAATGATTTCTTTTCTATTCAATATCCATGGGTAAGGATAAACAAGAAAAAATATAAGATAAAATTTGATTTGTTTTTTTTCAGATTCATCTTGTAATCATGTATATTGTTCCATTTATTCTAATGTTTATATGTACAATAATGACTATGAAAAAGTTGATTGTTAAACAAACATCAACTAATCAACAATTAATCAATAGTGCTCATCGTAATCGTCATATTTCGATCATGCTTTTGTCGATGTGTTTAACTTATATTATTTCTACTTTACCCAATCGTCTTTGTTTTTCACTTTTTGCAGATCTCATCATTGGACATGATTATACCGATACAATATTTCTTATTACAAATCTACTGATGTATACAAGAAATGCATTGAATATATTTTTTCTTTATATATCTGTTCATGGATTTCGACGAGATATTCGTCGTTTAACATTAACATGCTGCAGAAGGTTGGATGGTCGAATAGTTCCACAGAAGAACAATAATCATGAACATCTCGATCAAATGACAATAGTTCATGATCCAGTTAAACATCATGCTATTGGAATACCACTACATATATATTCATAATTGTTTTTGTTTGCTTATGTAAAACGCTTTATTTTATTAGGTATAGAATGAGTATGTATATTTACATGTTGTATTATTCTATCGAGAGTGATGTTAAAAATAAAAATCCATTACAATACAATTTGTAAATTGTTTTATATATAGACTCAGTTGCTTAGTAGATATGTGAAGAGAAATTGAATCGAATACATATCATCATTGTTAAGAGTACTGATATAAAATGATTACAATTAGTATAGACGAAGAATAATTTTGATATAAACTTAAAAATAGATTGTAGGTACATTTCTCTGTCTATAAAATGTTGTTAGCTATGTCGTAGATCCGATAATAAGCAATTATAATAAGTGTCACTTTGAATCATTCACACTAATCAACGTTTGTTGGCAACGACGTTGAATAGTACTACATAAATATTCTTAATTTTTGATGAACTTTTTTATCTCATTAGTAGCTGAAAAATCCAATGTGTTACGTTTTTTATGGAACAGTACATTCTTGAGACGCTCAATTATGCAAAACAACATATCAAACTGAGAATAAAACGGAGGGATTTCCTAAGAATTTACTATTGGTCATAGTTGTGATCACAGAACGTGATTCATTAATGAGATACATTCATAATTTTTACAATAAGCTACGACTACTGCTGTGCATTTAGCTTCCGCATCAAATTTCTGAGTGCATAATAAATTTTTCTTGTTCACTTTATGTTAAGCTAATGACTGTTTTGAATTTGATGAGTAATTATTTATTGAAAGAACACTTATGAACAATAAGAACTCCATACTGATAAAGAAAAAAAAGTACATCTGGGAACATCATAAGGTTAATGATTCACAAATTAATCTAATTATTGTAAAACATTAGTGTTATTTTTTATCGTGTTTTATATTCAGATGTGTACTCTATGCTACTGCGAAATTCTTGATTTGAGCTTTCAAGTATACTTAAATACTCACTTCAAATATTTCATTACATTTATATTGTGATTGTACTATTTTTAGTATAGATATCTTCATTACCTGTTTTTGATTCATATCGCTGCTTAATAGAATAATAGGAGAATACACCAGTTATTCAAAATATTTGAAGATCACATAAAAATCATTACAAAGCTAAATAGATTATCAATTTATAATAAAGACAGCCATCGAACATCAACTCGAATTTATTTTCATATTTATAGATATCATCAAGATGTCTTTATGTTATTAAAAAATATTGAGTATCTACTGAATAGATTTTACTGAAAGCAGACAAAAATCATTAGATGATTTGTCTAAAAATAATATCAGTTGTAAGTCTTTTTATATGATTCAATCACTCGGTATTGTATAACGGAGAGAATAAACTTTCAAGTAATGCTTGTTTATACATTATAATTAAAATATTTTTATTGCAGCAAAGTCATTTTATGACATGAATTTATCGATGTTATCGTTCATATACTACTAACTATAATCACACTACCTTTGTTTTGTCAGTTTTCTCTCAATCAATTAGTTAACTATCATATATGATGTATACATTTTTCATATAGACGTAGATGTTTTCTTATCGTGACATTGAACAGGTGATATTTATGTTTTACTAAAAACATTATTTTTTTATATAATCGTGTAAGGTTTTATTTAGTATCATGCAATCTACAGAATGTTTTTTCAAACTCATCCATCAAAGTGGATACTTGAAATAAAATCAGTTTCTTCAAACGACAACCCGGACTTTCGGCTCAATTTCTACTTAGAATAAACTAATTAATTGTATATTAGTTTAATTTATATTGTAGAAAACATCTTATCACATTGATTTTTTCTTGAAATTCTTAGTTGCACTTAAAATTTCTACAGTTATTCAGTACAAACACTGAAAAATGTAATTAAAACAAAAAACATAGATTAGATTTGGACGACATTGATGAATATTATTCTATTTAGTCATACATCAATCTGTATAATGTTCATGTACTCAAGCATAAATAGTTTTTAATCATGTAGAAACATTTTTCACACATGCACACACTTGTTTCTGTTGAATAACAATGTTATTTAGACGGAAATGAAATCTCACATAATAGACTCTTTAGGATAATGAACAAAAAAATTCAAATTCTCTAAATTTAGTCAATAGCAACAATAGAATTAGGAAGAGTTACAACAAGTTATTATTTCAGTCTTTTATTCTTTTCAAATAATATAAATATTAAATGACAAAAAACAATTAGAAATAGACTCATACTAGCAATTTTCATCTGTCGTTTCTTAAATTAAATGAATGATACTTGTAAAAATAATCATTACTTCAATCTTTGATTAGTTCTAAAAATATGAAACGACGTCTAGTCTAATTCCTATGGAAGATTGAGACAAAATAAGTCAGTTTTAATCTCACCTATACAAAAGATTTCTTTCTTTTTCCGTTGTTATTTTTTTGTCGAGAAAAAGAGAAGATTGTATGAGGTGAAACTATGAGTAGAAAAAATATAGTAAAGAAACTAGAAAAATAAAAACAAAAGTCATATTTAAATATAGTAGTCATTTCAAGACATCTGTCTGACGTATATATTCTAAAGTGAATACATAAATAAATATTAAATGGCTTCTTGGACTAGACAGTATGACGGACCAGTTTATGAAACAGTTGAGTTAGTTATAAGTGGTATTATCCCTATATGGCTTATTGTGATTGGGACTATTGGTAATCTTATATCTGTTGTTGTTTTATTAAATCGAGAAAATCGTCGAGCATCAACAAATATTTATTTGATATTTTTATGTCTAATGGATACCATATCACTTTATCAATGGAACTTATCAAATTCATTCTATTCATTTACAAACGGACAACAACAGATATGGGGCAACTCATTGATTATGTGTAAATTGAGTCAATTTTTCCCTTTTTATACTTTACATACATCAGCCATGTTTCTTACATTTGTGGAACTTGATCGAGCATGCTTATTAAGAAGTAAATGGTATAAAAGACGCATAGCTCGTGTACCTGTTGCATTAATGATCTGTACGATTATTTTGGTTAGTTTATTTGCATTAAATGGATTTTTATTTGGATTAGGTTTTTCATATTCAACATATAATAATAGTACAAGAACATATGAAACAGCTGTTGTTTGTTATTATACTTTGAATACTGCTCTTAATAATTTCTTTTCCATTCAATATCCATGGGTATGTATGAAACTGAAAATTATATCAAACTATATTGTTTGTTGATTTTGTTTTTATATAGATTCATCTGGTAGTTATGTATTTTGTGCCATTTTCTGTTATAATCGCTTGTACATTGGGTACAGCAAAGAAGCTTCTTATAAATCGATCATTA